>CM053026.1:692867420-692922192 GCA_028564925.1 Lithobates sylvaticus | reverse complement strand
AAAGTTATAGCGTTTACAAAATAGGGGATAGTTTTATAGCATTTTTATTAATATTTTTTTTTTTTTTACTAGTAATGGCGGCGATCAGCGATTTTTATTGTGACTGCAAAATTATGGCGGACACATCGGACATTTTTGACACATTTTTGGGACCATTGTCATTTATACAGCAATAAATGCTATTTAAATGCATTGATTCCTGTATAAATGACAGTGGTAGTGAAAGAGTTAACCACTAGGGGGAGGGGAGGGGTTATGGGCTGTGATGTGTGTGTGTTTTTTTACATTAGGGGGCGGGGATGACGTCTGACGTCATTGATCGGCTTTCCCGATGACCGGGAACAGCCGATCAATGACAGGCAGAGTAGGAAGCGCGGGGAGAGGTTTGTTTACACAGACCTCCCCCCGTTCTTCAGCTCTCTGACCCGATCGCGGGACACCAGCGGCGATCGGGTCCGCTGGTCCCGCGGCCGGGGTCACGGAGCTCTTCCGCAGTATATCTGCCTGAGGCGGTCGGGAAGCGGTTAAGGACCGAGCCTCTTTTTGAGATTTGTTGTTTACAAGGTAAAAAAATTGTTTTTCCTAGAAAATTACTTAGAACCCCCAAACATTATACATTTTTTTCTAACGCCCTAGAGAATATAATGGCGGTCGTTGCAATATTTTCTGTCACACCGTATTTGCGTATTTGGTCTTACAAGCGCATTTTTTTTGAAAAAAATACACTTTTTTGCATTAAAAAATAAGACAACAGTAATTTTTTTTAATATTGTGAAAGATAATGTTACGCCGTGTAAATTGATACCCAACATGTCAAAATTGTGCCCGCTCGTGGAAAAGCAACAAACTTTTACCCTTAAAAATCTCCATAGGTGACGTTTAAAAAATTCTACATGTTGCATGTTTTGAGTTACAGAGGAGGTCTAGAATTATTTCTCTCACTCTACCGATCACGGCGATACCTCACATGTGTGGTTTGAGCTTGGCAGGACAGGGCGCATTTAAAAAAAAAAAATCTTATTTATTTTACCTTTTATTTTTACACTTTTCTTTTTAAAAAAAAAATTGCGTCACTTTTATTCCTATTACAAGGAATTGTAATTCCTTGTAATAGAAAAAAGCATGACAGGACCTCTTAAATATGAGATCAGGGGTCAAAAAGACCTCATATTTACACTAAAATTAGATAAAATAATTTTTTTTTTAAATGTCCCTTTAAGAGCTATGGGCGGAAGTGACGTTTTGACGTCGCTTCCGCCCTGCAATGGTATGGAGACGGGTGGGGGCCATCTTCGCCTCACTCATCTCCATACCCAAGAAGGGACAACATCCGATCGCCTCTCCCACCGCCAATAAAAGTGATCTAGCCACGAATCCGCCGCAGAGACCACTTTTATCTTGCTAGCTGCTGCCATAACAACGATATTCCTCATCAAAGAGAGGATGTATATCGGCATGCGGTGGTTGAAGTGGTTCTAAAGGCAGAAGGTTTTTTAATCTTAAAGCGGTTCTGCACACACTAATTTTTTATTTTTTTTCTTGTCATGTTAAAATAATTTTGAGTCTTACAATAAACTCACATTTTTGGTGTCCGTCCGGTATCCGTGTCCGTATTTTTGAAAAATTCTGCACTTTTAAAATATAAAACAGCAGCAATGTCATTTTGCTTGTGGGCATTTGAAACCCACAAGCATTCACTTCCTTGTTCCCTTTCATTATGGGAACCAGCATGCCTCACGTCCTTAAAATCTCGTGAGATTTCGGGTCGGATGTCCGTAAATCCCACGAGATTTCGGCCGGAGGTCCGTAAATCTCGCGAGATTTTGGCCGGAGGTCCGTAAATCTCGCGAGATTTTGGCCGGAGGTCTGTAAATCTCGCGAGATTTCGGCGGATGTCCGCACTGACTCCTGGGATGAATGACACCAGATCTCAGGAGACAGTGCGGCATGACGGGGATCCCCGCACAGACCCCGCCCACCCCCAAAGAGACAGAGGAAAGACCGGCAGCAATTACAAGTTAAGTAAAAAAAAAAAAAATGGCCATTTAGTACTTGCCAGATTTGAAAGGCAAAGAAATGTCCTAAAAAATGTGTGTGCAGAACCGCTTTAATGCATTCTATACATTAAGATACTGTAAAAAACTTTTTGTTGCCCCCTAATACTTACCTGAGCACCATCTAGATTCAGCGATGTTGTACAAGAGCCTCAGCTGTCTGGGACTCTCCCTTCTCATTGGCTGAGACAGCAGCGGTGCACCATTGGCTCCCGCTGCAATCAAAGTCAAGCTGCGGCTTTGGGTGCCCCCATAGCAAGTTGATTGCTGTGGGGGCATTCAACAGGAGGAAGGGGCCAGGAGCGCCGACAGGGGACCCAAAAAGAGGAGGTGAAAACAGAGGTAAAAAAGCCAAAAAAAACGGAAACGAATGTGGCCTCAACTGATGGTTGGTAAGCTTGAATATATTGCATTGTGGCTTTGGGTTTATTACCGCTTTAACCATAATAGCTCATGGGGGTGCACACTTTGGCAATTTTGCCTTGGGTGCCAGAGGACCTTGTTCTGCCTAGGACTGCTTTCTAAGACAGAATTGCCTCTGTGATTCCACAAGTATTTCATACCATTAGCGGGTTTGTTTTTCAACTGTAATACAAGGTAAGACGTATATTTTTGTACTGTTTTTACAAATCCTAAGGCTGCTTTCACACTGGGGCGGTGCGGGGCGGGGCGGCGACGGTAAAGCAGCGCTATATTTAGCTAGCGGGGTGGTGTTAACCCCCGCTAGCGGCCGCAAAAGGGTTTAAAAACCTCCGCAAAGCGCCGCTGCAGCGGCGGTTTGCGGGCGGTATCCCCGCGGTTTCCCATTGATTTCAATGGGAAGGAGCGGTATAGGAGCGGTAAATACACCGCTCCTTCACCGCTCCAAAGATGCTGCTAGCAGGACTTTTTTTACCGTCCTGCTAGCGCACCGCTCCAGTGTGAAAGCCCGCCGGCTTTCACACTGGAGTGAATGGGGCCGGTTTTTTCAGGCGGTGTACAGGCGCTATTTTTAGCGCTGTACCGCCTGAAAACCGCCCCAGTGTGAAAGCAGCCTAATTGTAGTAATCCCTCTCATTTCTTTAGGGAGTCTATTATAAAGCAGTAATAAAGTCAGTCGGCTTTATGATTTCTACCTATGAGTAAGCCTATAATGAAGCCTATCTGTAGGTAAAATTATTATCTCTTAAACTTCCACCATTAAGGAGATATTTACACTGGATGCAGCTGGTGATGTCACTGGCACATGCACACTGAAGGTCTGGCACAGTATGCCAGGGCTCCTTCCTGCATGTGCAGGGTGACGTCATCGCAGCTCCGGCAACTCACACAGCCGGAGCCCGCAAACCCGGAAAGAAGACAGGGGGAAGATGGAAGTCCTGTCAGCGGTGACAGCGCACCGCTGGAGGGCTTAGTTCGAAGGTAAGTTTTTCATAATGTGCTTTTTAACTTCTGCGGTTTACTACCACTTTAAAATGAGTGAATAAAAAAAAAGCAAAAAACACACCACTGGGCGTATAGCTAAGTCATGTGACCAAATGACAGATCAGCAAACAGACAAATCAAATGACAGATTTCTCTTCCCTGTGTTAAGCAGAAAGAGCTCTGTGACACACAGTAGATTCCACACCATGCCCTGTAATTTATGAATGATTAGGACATGGTGTTGAGTAATACTGTGGTGTTATCAAGTTTGAATTGTCTCATTATCAGTTAGTGGCATTGGTAGGGTTCCATTATATTGGGAGCAGAGTGGAGTTCTGAGGCAGAATATTGCCATGTGACAAGCCTTCTAAATAGTTGCATTGGATAGAAGAACATAGGGTCTCAAGTGTTTATGGAAACCTAGTCTATAAATCTAATTGTTATTATATTGAGATGCAATGTACTATATATTACCTGGGCTTTCAAACACTCTACATCTATATGTATTGCATAGCATTCTATTGGTTCTGGTGCTTATCACTCATGACTATGGACTTTTGTATCTGAGACATGTAAGCTGCAGGGGCCCCCTGGAGCTAGGGGCAGGGCTGCGATTGTGACCCCTTATGCTACGCCCATGACTATTCTTCTCCACCTGGAAGGTTTGGGTTCCTTACCACCTTTGTGTGTTTCATCATCTCTTGTTAGATTTCTCATAATATCAAATAAAACTTTGGCAAGGACAGTGGGAATTGGCATGATGTACAGCCCCAGGAACTCAAGCGGAGATCTTTCACCTGTCTCTAAGAGGTATAAGAAATGGTGGATTAACTCTCCGTATCTACCAACAACTGAAACGATTCCAGTCTGAGCATGGCCAATGCTTTCCCCTTCAAGAAAGCTAGTGTAAAATAAGAATATTAACTATTTTTTTTTAACCAGACATCGCAACCCAAGTAGATGGACGTAGATACACATTATCCAGTCAGCTGGTTAACTTAACATATTCTCACAAGGGCCTGCCCCTGGTTACTGACATCAGCGTGTACGTATTTTCCCACAAGACTCTCCCAGACATTAATCATACGTTTTGCTGTGTACTACGTACACTGACACATGTCCCACGCTTTGGAAAACACTGGGTTCGATTTTCATTAAGATTAATGACATATTACTAATTACTGTTATTACAAATATTGTAAGTTTTTTATTGAAATGTTGACATTTATTATTTGCATCCTTTTTGTGCTGTACACAAGAATAAATGTGAAAGCAGATAAAAAAAAAAAAAAGCATGAAAGTCAATCTGTTTATATAAATACAATGTAAAAAAAACGCTTTCTGATTTTTAATATTTGTTATATATGTATACATAAATCACACGAAAAAATAAATTAAATTCAGTTAACACACTGTATAAGTTAGTTTCTGTAAGGATAGCTTGTGCAAAAGACATGCTGAATGGCATCAACACAAGTAAGAACCATGCTCTGACTATCACCTCCTTGGACTTGTGCCCTGACTCATCTTTAAAGCGGGGTTTCACCTTCCAAAAATTTTTTTTAAAAGTCAGCAGCTAAAAAAAAAGTCGCTGCTGACTTTTAATAAGTACACTTACCCTCCCAGGGCGCCCGTGATGTCCTTCGTGGAGGCCGAGATGTCCCTCGGCTATCCGGATCCAGCGCCGCCATCCTCCGTAAGGGAAACGGCTTCACGCGGCCTACTGCGCATGCGCGAGTTGGCGCGCGGCCTACTGCGCATGCGCGAGTCGGCGCGCGGCCTACTGCGCATGCGCGAGTGTCATTTGTGAATGGGGAACGCAGTGTGTTATGGGAACTTCACCTGAAGACGGAAGAAGAGAAGATCACCGCGGCGCTGGAGGAGGCAGATTAGGACGATCTGCCTAGCAACAGCCATTTCTGGTAAGTAAAAAAATATTTTTATATTTTTTTTTTAAATTTTTACTAGTTTTCATTTTCAGGGTGTTCCACCACTTTAACATCTTCCAATCACACACAACTAATGCCACCTATTTCCCCATTCCCATCAGGAAGATGTCTTCATAGTATCCTGAATGATGATGGGCTCTTATTTCCTCATTATTCAAGGACATTTCATTCAACTTTTGAAGTGTTTGTTAAAGCAGAAATATTATAGTATCCAATAAAGCGTTACACCAGGGATATGCAATTAGCGGACCTCCAGCTGTTGCCGAACTACAATTCCCATGAGGCATAGCAAGACTCAGACAGCCACAAGCATGACACCCAGAGGCAGAGGCATGATGGGACTTGTAGTTTTGCAACAGCTGGAGGTCCGGTAATTGCATATCCCTGCGATACACCATAAGCAATTGAATAAAAGAATAGTGGCTTTTCAAAAATGGTATAAAGCAAACAGCAATAGCCTTTAACAACCAATCATATGAATGAATGAATCTGACTCAGACTGAGAACTGATGGCTATTGGTTGCTGTTCACTGTTCTCCTTTGTTTTCATTTCCTGAATAAGACAGAATGTGAATGTATTTTAATTAAAAATCACAACCAAGTACCTTCTTCCTAATTGATATAGAGCTGTCACACGACCCAGATCTTTCCCAGCCTGTCTGCAGGGAAACATAAGCAGGAGGAGCTTCTAGTCCTCTGCTGCTGGTCACATGTAATAAATAAAAAATAAAAAAAACTCTATACATGTATCAGAGTTAATTGCCCTGTAAACAAGGATGTTCCTGCCTTTAAAAGTGATTGCCACTGTTACTCAAATGATTTTGACCATGTCAGGAGTGGTGTTCCCCACATTAACTAAACAGATAGACCTGTTTCAGGTCTGTCTGCACCACCCACACCAGTTTCTATTTCACTTCCTGTTTTAAAGCATGTGCATAATCTCTCCCTAATGCCTGACAGTGGGACTACATTGTCTATGGCTTTAATAACGTGCATACGTGCTAAGGTCTCGTTCATACAGGCATACTACAATGTACACCCATGCAAGGGCTGTGTTTACTTGCATAGGCATCATGGCTGCACATTAGGGTTGCCACCTACTCCTTTTAAACCCAAACACATATTAATTACACATAGGGTTGCCACCTGTCCGGGATTCACCCGGACAGTCCGATTTGTGAAACATGTGTCTGGGTTTCAGGTGGACTGAAACACGGACACATTATTCAGACCAGGATGTGGCTCCCCAAGTAACCAAGATAGTCGCACACAAATCTGGAGCTGTGGGTGGCTGTCTGCGGGCAGGTTCAGCATCACGGGGGGGGGGGGGGGCATGGCGATGACATCAGAAAGAGCAATTTGGCCACACCCACTGTTCACTGCAGAACGCTATGCGCACCGCATTACTACTCTCCTTGGGGCACCCAAAGGTGTCCCAGACTGATAAAGTGCTCGGGTTTGGCTGGAAGAAAAGGTGGCAACCCTATTTCAGAGTAAAATAGAAACTAGTGCAGGTCTACCCCTAATTAACAGAGGTAATACAGCATTTCTATATAGAAAACTGCTGCAGATTCCTGCCAGGTCTGACCATGTTGTAAAGGATGCGAGATGTCAGCTGATAGCTTATAGTTTGACTTGGTGCAATTCTACATACAGCTGTAAGAGGAAGGTCCATACTGCTGCTATGAGTGCTGAACTGGTCTGTACTTTCTGAGAAGATAGCAGTGCAGCAAATATTTGGGGAGTGTAGACATTAAAAGCATCTGGTCATGAATAACTGTTGGCCTAGTGGAGGAGGGTCTGCCTGCTGGATGGTGGTAGGGAAGATTCCCCTTGGTGCAGGAAACCTATAATCCTTGTAGAATAGGTTTGGAACCACTGGAAACAGTACCCAACTCCAGGCTAATCCGATCCCAGAGTTGAGCTTTAAAGAATATGTAAACCCAACATTTCATATTCCTGATATGTGCCTGCCGTGCCATGTACTTGTATGAAAAAGTATTCTGTTCTCTTTGTATTGCTTCCTTTGTGTTTCTGCCAGTCTATGAAAAAGTATCCTGTTCTCTTTGTATTGCTTCCTTTGTGTTCATGTCAGTCACTCTGTTTTCCTATTAAAAACTGACCACACCAAGCAGGAGAACACACTGTGGGCAGTTCTCCAGCTTTGCTGGGAACTTAGGCTGCTTTCCTCCAATGATCAGACTTGTCCTGACCCCCCCCCCCCCCTTTCACAGGCTTTCACTGGGAAGATTAGTGTGCTGCTGTTTCTCCTCCCCTAGCTCTTATCCAGCAGCTGAGAACAGAGGGAATGCGACCACTTATAAAAGAAGTGGAAAAAAGGTATTTGTAATGTTTTTTTTTGGTTTTTTTATATCTATACACAAATGTTTTGCCTTTCATTTCTATTTTAAACTGAATGGGTTGTTTTATAAGTTGAGGGTTTAAAATCACTTTAAAGAGGAGGTCCAGCCTCCCCACAAATAATTTAAAGTCAGCAGCTATAAATACTGCAGACTTTTAATATATGGACACCTACCTGTCCAGGGAGCCAGTGATGTCGGCACCCCAGCCGATCTTTCGATCGGCTGTCGGGTGCAGCCACCACCATTCCTGTTAAGGGAACCTGGCAGTGAAGCCTTTCGGCTTCACAGCCAGTTCCCTACTGTGCATGTGTGAAGCGTGCTGCGCTTTCTAATTGGTCCCCCGGCGGAGGCAGGAGGAGGGGTCCGAAATTCCGAGAGAGGGTGCTGCGGCCCCATCTCCCAGAAGTGGGGAACAGTACCTGTCAAAAATAGGTACCCGTTCCACCCTGAAAGGTGCCAAATGTGGCACCAAAGGGGGGGGGGCGGATAAGCGGAAATTTCACTTTTGAGGGGAACTCCGCTTTAAGTACTGTATGTGAATGAGTGTTTCTCAACGTGGCCCAAGGGCTGAGATTAGTGGGAACCCGAAAAAGTGGAGAACTGGAGGAATGGTTAATGGAGTCTCGGCCCAACTGTCACTGAAAATTGGGCTGTAGGCCTCAATGTGGGAACTGGCTCAACAACCTGCAGCAAGGGGGCACTACACACTTACCTTTTTCTCCAGGTGTCTTCAGTCTAGTCTGGTAATGTCATCATCTTTTTTGCCATAAGTGGGAGAGAGCAGCGCCTCATGATGGAGCACCACTCCCTGCAGCATTCCCCTGTGAGTCCAGGGTTTGTGAGATGAAGGACATATTCAACCCCCGAAAGGGAGCGACATCCCTCCACTAGATCTGGTGAGTCTGCAGGAAATATTCCTTTTACATTTTTTACAGATGCTAGGAAATTATTTATTATGTTTATTGACATCATATACAGTACATTTGCTGTCCAATAATGCATGAATCATGTCATTTACAATCCACGCAGCTTTGTAGCCAATATCTGAACATCTTGAAATGAACTAGACAATATATGCGAAGATGCGGCATGCTTTGTTTACGAAACATTGGTTTGTATTTTGGCGAAAACATCATTTTCTGTTTTACCATTCTGCTAAATTGTTGCATTAGCGGTTCTGGGAGCAGATTGCAAACTTTCAAAATGGAAAAAGATCATATTTGGAGATGAATCCAATTCAGCTGTCAGTGTGAAGGCCATTTGCATATATTTGCATAACAGATGTACTGTAAGATTCATATCTTAGGCAATTGCTGCATATTAATGATATAAGCCACAACAAGTCTGCGTGTGCGCTGTCTACAGGGTATTGAGGCTGCGGCGCAATTTGTGGAAGACAAAGGGCTCGAGAAGGGAACAGATGCACAAAAATACATCACTGAATCTTCATTTAATACTTTCTGCTAGAAAATGTGTTTTTCAATTTACAAAATAGTTTAACTTGGTGCTTTGTAATTCTCATTTCCATTATTCTCCAGCAAATGTATCAAAGCAACAGTGTCAAAGTTTCTTCAAGGACAATTCCACTTTTGATATTCTGTCATCATCATCTATTTTGTTGTTTCTCCTCCTTCTCCTTCATCTTTCTTCCTTTAATCACAGTAGGACTGTAGGGGCAGTCAAAAGACTTTTGTTTATCAAACCACAAACTGCTTCAAGCCCAATTCTGTCAAAAATTGTAACTTTGTTTTGACTAGCCACTTGTCGACAACAATACGTATATATACGTTGCAGTTTGCGAGTGGTTTACCGGGATTATGGCTGAAGATATCAGACATAACCCTACATAATTTGTTGCAGCCACAATCTGGCTTTCTAATATAATGCCGCGTACACATGATCGGAAATTCCGCCAGCAAAAGACCAATGAGAGCTTTTGGTCAGAAAATTCGACCGTGTGTATGCTCCAAAAGACTTTTGCTGGCGGAATTCCAGCCAGCAAAAGATTGAGAGCAGGTTCTCAATTTTTTGGTCGGAAAAAGTTTTGATCGGAAATTCCAATCGTCTGTACCAATTCTGACGCGCAAAATTCCTACGCATGCTCGGGAACAATTCGACGGATGATCGGAAGCATTAACTTAATTTTCTCGGCTCATCGTAGTTTTGTGCATCACCGCGTTCTTAACGATTGCAAGTTCAGTAAACTTTTGTGTGGCCGTGTGTATGCAAGCCAAGCTTGAGCGAAATTCCGGCGGAAAAACCATCCTAGATTTTTCTGACAGAAAATCCGCTCGGGTGTTCTGAGCAGCTGATGAGCTACTGAAACACTTTCCAAATCAGTTGGAGATAGATACTCTTTGATTGCTTCTATGGCCTTGGAGGACCAGAGCGATGTCTAGACATCACTTCCAGTCCAGGCTGGAAGTAATTATTTTTATTTTATTTTTTTAAAGCAAAAGTTAAAAAAAAAATTGCTTTTAAAGCTAGAGAAGAGATCAGGGGTCTTTTTGACCCCAGATCTCTCCATAAAGATGACTGGTTATCCTTATTTCTATTACAAGGGATGTTTGCATTCCTTGTAATAGGAATAAAAGTGATCACAAAAAAATTAAAGGGACAGTGTAAAAAAAAAAAAAGAAAAAAAAATGTTTTAAAGCGCCCCAATCCTTCTGTGCTCGCACACAGAAGCGAATGCATATGTAAACGCTGTTCGTACCACACATGTGAGGTATCGCCACAAATGTTATAGCAAGCGCAATAATTCTAGCAATAAGTCCAGTGCTACACCTCCTCTGAAACTCTGAACAGGTAACCTGTAAAGACGTTTAGGTCATGTTCATACTGGTACGACACGACAGTCGTACAACTGTGGATACAACTTTGCCCTGCGACTTGAAGTCCAACATCTATCTGACTTCAATGAACAGGGATCCGATTTTGATCCCCGACAATACCAGGCACCATGTCTGGTATGAAAAAAAAAAACATGGCATGGGTTCCCCCTCCAAGACCATACCAGACCCTTCGGTCTGGCATGGCATGGATTTTAAGGGGAACCCCCACGCCAAAAAACGGCATAGGGTCCCCCCAAAATCCATACCAGACCCTTATCCGAGCACACAGCGTGGCAGGTCAGGAAAGGGGGTGGGGACGTGCGAGCGCCCCCCCCCCTCCTGAACCGTACCAGGCCACATGCCCTCAACATGGGGGATGAGTGCTTTGGGGCAGGGGAGCCCAAATCCCGACACCCCACCCTATGTGAATGAGTATGGGGTACATTGTACCCCTACCCATTCACCTAAAAAAGTGATTTTCAGACAACTTTGTCCGACCGTGTGTATGCAACACCAGTTTCGGACTAAATCCGTTGGAAAAAATCCGATGGATTTTGTGGTTGGAATTTCCGACCGTGTGTACGGGGACTTATTCTTGGTTGCTTGAACAAAGCAGAATTATGCAGTCTTGTACATCCGGAAATTTGGAAAATGGGCTGTTTCACCTGGTATGGCTAGGCAGCTTCTCATTGCCAGAGCAGATAACCATTTCAAAGGGTGAGCAGAAACCACTCCTTTAGAGTGTATTGACAATGTGTTTATTGAATGTGACATCCTATTAGGTGTCATCCTTATTCCTGGCTGCTTGAGCCAGTGGGATACATACTGTCATGCCCATCCGTGTATTCCTCTTATAGTGTCTGAAGAGGGATGTTTTGCTTGGGAAAGCTGTGAGACTGCTCCTTGCCAGAGAATTTAACCCCTTCACAGGGTAAGTGGGAATAACTGCTTTGAGTGTATTGGCCACTTGTTTAATAAATAAGACAACCTGTTAGGTATCATCATAATCCTCATCTCTGGTTGCTTAATCAAAGCAAGATCCACACTGTCATGTTCCTCCACATCTTCCTCTTTGGAGAGTCTGAAGAGGCTGATTTGCCTGGTAAGGCTATTAAGGCAAACTGGAAAAATATATGGACACTTTTTTATACCAATGGAGGGATTTTCTTGTGGGAAGTTAGGGTTCAATCTAGCTCACAAGCTGGTTTCTGGATCGGGCCGTTTCTTCTGGGGACTTCCACGTATGTGTCGTTATAGATTGATGTGAGCATGTGGACGTTTCGTCTGTCCTTCCACTTGAAAGCCAATAGCTCTTGGTTCCGCAAAGATGCCGTCTCCCTTCGTCGTAGCCTTTCATTGACGAGATTTTGCGGGAAGCCCTTTCTATTGGCTCTTACTGTACCAAATGCTGGGGTGTCCCTCCGGTAAAGCTTGCAGAAGAGGGGACAGCTCGTATAAAAATTATCCACATAAAGATGGTATCCCTTTCCAAGGAGTGGATAGACAAGCTCCCAGACAACTTTTCCACTGGCTCCAATATACTCTGGGCATTCAGGGGGAGGCAGTTGGGAGTCTTTCCCTTCGTACACCAGGAAGGCGTAGATGTACCCCGTGGCTCGGTCACAAAGTTTGTACATTTTAACCCCATTTCAGGCTCTTTTGCTGGGGATAAACTGTTTGATTCCCAGACTGCCTGTGAATTTTACAAGGGACTCATCTATGGAGATATTCTGATCTGGGGTATATTAGTGGGGGAATTTTTTCAGAGAAATAATTTAGGAGTGCCCGAATTTTAAATAATTTGTCAAAAGCTGGGTCATTTCGGGGAGGGCACTGGGTGTTATAGTGGAGGAACCGCATAAGTGTAAGTTATCTTGATCCTGGCATAATGGATGAGAAGATTGGCATGTGGTTGATGGGGTTGATAGACCAATAGGAGTACAATTCGTTTTTTTTGGGAGTCCCATAGTAAAAGTTAGGTCTAAAAATTTTGAATTCCTCTACGGTAAGATCTCTCCACTCAAAGGGACGGGCATAACTAGAACCAGGGTTGTTTACTATGTGCATAGAGGTTGCAATGGGCCACAATGGACGATAGTAAGTCTTCAGTGAAAATCAAATGAAAAAAAAGGTGGCACAGAGGTGGCACAGATGACACAGTGGAAAACTTATGTAGCACTGCTGGGCACAGTAATAATAGGAATAAACTCACAATTTTACACTGATCGCTCTCCTCTCCACTCATGCTGTATCAGTGTGAGGAGAGGAGAGCGTTGAACCCCTGGATGACCCCGCTGTATTTACATTGTGATTGCTCCGTCATTGGACGGAGCGATCACATGGTACAGGGCCACTGTCATTGGCCCTTTTCGGCAATCCATATTGTGCCGGGTCCCGTGAACCTGGCGAGCACGATTCTGGGATGACATCAATGTATGCCCTCCCAGAGTTATTGAGCCGCACTGTAGCCGTCATTTGACTATAGTGTGGTCGGTAACTGGTTAAATAACATATGTCTAATATATCCCCCCTAGTGTTTAGTTGGGGTATAGGAAATTCTTTGTATATTCATTCTACACACCGGTTGCGCCTATGTTATAGTGATAGGTGGGGTATAATATGGCACGTCCCTTCTATATGTGGGTGGTGATGTGACTGGGTTGCGTATTTTGAGTGTGCAGATGGCTGCTGTGATATACATGCTGCCGCGTCAGTGACATGCGTGATGGGATGACGCACGGATATAATGTAATTACATGCGTACTTACCGCATGGTTTCTGCTTGGCGTACCCGCATGCTATAGTAGCCCTTTATAGAGCTGGAGATGACACATGGTAGTGGAGTTTATTCCAGGCTTAGGCTCTGAAGCAGCTACCGGGGATTGGCAAAACCAGTCAGGCATGGACACCTATCCACCTCCAGTCCTTAACCCACTGGAAATTCATGTCAAGGAGGAGATTACTGCATGCTGGATGACCTGTTTATGGATGAAAGGACTTTTCCTTTGCACAGAAAACTGATATAAGTATACCCTTCCCACGGATATATGACTGTTTAACTGCAGAGGGGCTCTCATACAGAGCCATATTCACTGTACATATCCCAACAACTGATTGTCCTACACAGTGTATATGGACAGGTTATCACTGTCATTTGACAATAGCTGGATTAAGCTAATGGTGTGAGGGAGGCTTCCCGGGTGACAGTCATTGGAGGAAACCACTGTGATGTAACTTTAAAACTGATCATCTTCGCCGGGAAATATACCTCCTCTGGACCACTATAGACTCTTGAGCTTTTTAAATTGGGCTGTTACCATGATCTGTACACTCTGGATACTATACTTGGGAATTATCCATCAACTATAGCACAACCATGGATATTTTGGGTGTTGTCCCTTGCACAGTCACTATTGCAGTTTCTTACCTTGCCTTTATTGATTGACATCAGTGTTGGTCATCCACAGGAGCATTTCCAAAAGTTTAATCCTATAATCCCATCTTTTGTTTTCCTATGTTACCTGGATTTTGATCTATCAAGGGGAGCCATTTTGCTAGTTATTCATCTACATACCCATACCCTGTGGGTTTATATAGTGGATTTCTGTGGATTTGTGATGTGGATTTGGATTTTAATAAGTGTAGTATGTCCTATGCGGTACCATGGTATATGTTGTAATTTTTCCATTTTGGTACTAATAAATACAGTTTTAAATGATCCAGCAAGTCAGAATATAATTTACACAGTAGGAATGGTTGAGCTTAATTAGGTTTTTTTTCTTATCTTAGTTTTTGCATAAAACAAAAGAACCTACCAACCTGTTCTCAGTGCCACTAGTGCAGAAGTAATGAATGTACGCCCTATTTGATCCCTGTGTGATAATGTATGTTCATTTATACTTTTTTGTAATACGCTAATTTCCTTCAGTAAAAAAGCAAATGGAGAGAAAAAACAAAACCAACTGATTTCGCAAGTATATATTTTCACTTCCGCCAACTGCTCAGATACTAAAAGACAGCATGAAATTGTTTTTGTGCTTGATTATTTAATTTGGGTTATTTTCTTCTTAGAATCAATTTCCTGTGCCCTTTTTTATTATGGTAATTTTTGTTACGAATTCATTTTTCCAAGATGTTTTCTATTTTCATTTTCCTGAGCCTTCTACTACATCATTTGGTAGTCTAATGTTATTCATATGATTTCATAAACTATCATATAGTTGGCTTTGATTCATTCAATAAAAACGGAATACTGACATAACTAGTCTCTAGAATAGATCTGATTCACAGGGGTTCAAAAGGATTACTTTGACACAGTTGGCCAGCTTAAACATGTATTGCAATATGCATGAACTAAAGATCCCTATTTTTAATTGCATAGTTTGCTGGAAAGGGTGTATAGCAGTGTGCAGAGGCTCCATCCAGAATTTGTAGTGTTAATATGTGGTCACACCCCTTTAGCCCCTGATAGTTTAAATACATGTACCAGCTACAGGGGGTCCCCGACTTACAAACATCCGACTTACAAACGACTCCTACTTACAAACGGAGGGAGACAACAGGAAGTGAGAGGAAATCCACCCCTAGGAAGGGAAATTCACTCCTGTAAGAGTTAATATGATAAAAAGGTGTCTCCACTGATGCTTTATCACCAGTCCATGTTTCCCTAACAACCCAAAATTTTCAAAATCCAATTGTCATTGGGACAGAAGGTGAGGGGAAATCTTCTGAACAGGGGTACAGACAGCAAAACAAATGTTACAGGGGTGATAACCCTTCTCTATGTTCTCCAAAAAGCTTAAAAATTTATTTTTTTGGATGGAGCTACACTTAAAAAATGTACCTGTTCCGACTTACAAACAGATTCAACTTAAGAACAAACCTACAGTCCCTATCTTGTTTGTAACCCGGGGACCCCCTGTACTGGGATTTGAGTACAGGTTTTCTCTGCTATATACAGGGCAGACATAGGGATCTCAGGAAGGAATGGTCACAATTGCAACAATAGGAGTCAGAATAGTCAAAAAGGAGTAGAATAACAATAGCTTTCT
This sequence comes from Lithobates sylvaticus, assembly GCA_028564925.1. Classification (NCBI taxonomy): domain Eukaryota; kingdom Metazoa; phylum Chordata; class Amphibia; order Anura; family Ranidae; genus Lithobates; species Lithobates sylvaticus. The sequence goes on along the minus strand of CM053026.1, from coordinate 692,906,537 downwards.
GTATGTGTAAATGCCTAGTCTGCAATCAAGCTTAGTGCTATCCTCTATCTTGTGAGAGCACATGGTCATACGAGCTTCCTGCATTTCTTTTAACCACTTCAATACCAGAGACTTTCATCCCCTTCCTGCCCAGGGCAATTTTCAGCTTTCAAGGCTGTCACACTTTAAATGACAATTACTCATGCAACACTGTGCCCATATGAAATTTTCATACTTTTTTTTTCACACAAATCAAGTTTTCTTTTGGTGCTATTTAATCACCACTAGGTTTTTCATTTTTTGCTAAATAAATGAAAAAAGACTAACAATTTTGAAAAAAAAAAATAGTTTTTCTTTGTTTCTGTTATAACATTTATAAAAGTATTCTTTCCATAGCGGCCATTTGTAGTGTGATAGCGGCATGGAGAGAGCTAGCACTGAACAGAGCCCTGTTCTATTAGACAGTTAGTGTGCTATAGTGTGCTATTCTAATTCTATTGTCATTGTAGAATATCAGTTTAGTGTGCATCTAGGGATAGTTCACTGTGAGTGTAGTGCGACAATTCATCTTTACATTAGTGTGAATGTAGGTATAGTTCAGTATGAGTGTAGTGACCATTTAACACAGTATATTTTATTGCTTATATAAGTATATATTACTGCAAGTTTAACGCTGTATATTTCAGTCCGTTACATGCCATTTAACGCAGTACTTTTCTGGCCATTACTGTACGCTTAACGCAGTATATTTCCGTTGCGTTACTGCAAGTTTAACGCTGTACAGTTCAGTGTGTTACTACAAGTTTAATGCCATATAGTTCTGTGCATTACTGCAAGTTTAACACCGTATATTTCATTACATTATTGCAAGTTTAATGCCATATAGTTCTGTGCGTTACTGCAAGTTTAACTCTGTATATTTCATTGTGTTACTGCAAGTTTAAAGCCATATAGAAATCAATGAATGGTGTCGCGCTCCTAAACTGATGTCAGTATAAAAATCGCATACAGTCGCTGCTGTGTCAGATCAGCGAACAGGGAGTGATATGCAAATTTAAAGTGACTGGGTGCAACACAGGCTAAACCATCAGTAAAACAATCAAATACATAAAATACAATAGGCTAAAACAGCTGTAGAGCAACAATCAGTATAAAAATTGCATAAAATACATAGATAAGTGTATATATAAAGTGACTAATATGCAGAAACCGTGATAAGAAACACACTAGGTGCATAAATAAATGGCTATATAAAACACACGAGTGAATAAATATAGTGATTATAAAAGCATGTATAATCACTAGATACTGTGGAACAATACCACAATAAATAAAGTTTAAATAGAGTGGTGATCAGTGGTTCAGGTTATAAGAATAACCAAAAGTATATAATGAAAAAGATGAAGGGAGTGATGAAAACCAATATAGGTGAGTGTACTAGCAGCAATAGTGAGTGATGCTGCTAGTAAAGAATGGTACTACAAAATAGCAACAAACAGGGGTGATTGGGGTAGTGGTGAATAAGATTGCAATTATAATGTGATTCAAGAGATCAACATATACAAAACAATATAAGTGACAGTCCATATGGCATGTGGCTCTATAGAAAACGTAGAGCTAGTGATAACAGATGTGATCCAGTCTGGGCTGCACTATGGTGCCGGGTGCCAGATGGGGGTGGGTGGTGGTGGATAGGCTTGCCCAGGGTGATGATAGTGCTGAGGTCTTCGGTGCTAATGACACCCGTGGGTGTCCTCCCTAATTACCTTTCTACTGCAAGGTAAGCAGCATGTATATGGATGCCGAGACGATGAACTCTCTCTGGGGGGTACTTCAAGGGTCTCACAGGGGGATGTTGCTCAGGGGTCTCTTAACCGGTGCTTCTCTCCTGTCCGGGATGTGTGGGGCCTATAAGGAGGTTACTTCCTGGTACTCAGGGTCAAATTCCGCTCAACAGGTACCAGGGTAAAGTGGGTATGGGGAGTGGAGAGAATAACACAGAGGGACCCATATAGTGTAGTAATTCGTGGAAAACGAGAAATGAGCTTTATTGTTTAAAAGAAGGTACTCACATAAACAGTGTGATAGCGGTGTACATTCAAAACGAGCGCCGAGCTCGTGTCCAGTACGTCACTTCTGGGGTCCGTATCCTACGCGTGTCGTCACCGTCACGTGACTTCATCGGGGATAATGAGAGGACCGTAGGAAGTGTCTTTAAATAGGGGCGCTTAAAGAATAGCGGTCGGCCATTTTGTTGTGGAATCCCTATACTTATAATGGAGCGGCCATTTTCCCAGGGATAAGGCTACAACCGCGGCCATATTTTTGTAGATTTTTGGAGACACAGGCGATAAAGAATAACTAACATAATTGCCAAACTAAACTAAAATTGAGGGACATACTGGGGCTAAAAATGTACTTTATTTATATTTATCGTTTACTTTATTCTCTGCCTGACATCATTTCCGGAGTCCGATAGTATTTATACATATGATTCTCCCATCATTTGTATTTTAAACACAATTCTGCACCCCCCCTCCCCCCCCCCCATTAATATGTACATTTGGGCCATCTGTATATATTCTAATATTTACCGTATTTATCGGCGTATAACACGCACCGGCGTATAACACGCACCCCAAGTTTAGGAGGGAATTTTAAGGAAAAAAAGTTTTAGGAGAGAAGTTTAGGGGAAAAAAAAAACTTACATTTAAGCGTCATTTGCAGCTTGCCCAGCGTCATTTGCAGCTTGCCCAGCGTCATTTGCAGCCTTTCCCAGCGTCATTTGCAACCTGCCCAGCGTCATTTGCAACCTGCCCAGCGTCATTTGTAGCTTTCCCAGCGTCATTTGTAGCTTGCCCAGCGTCATTTGTAGCTTGCCCGGCGTCATTTGCAGCTATTCTTTAAGCGCCCCTATTTAAAGACACTTCCTACGGTCCTCTCATTATCCCCGATGAAGTCACGTGACGGTGACGACACGCGTAGGATACGGACCCCGGAAGTGACGTACTGGACACGAGCTCGGCGCTCGTTTTGAATGTACACCGCTATCACACTGTTTATGTGAGTACCTTCTTTTAAACAATAAAGCTCATTTCTCGTTTTCCACGAATTACTACACTATATGGGTCCCTCTGTGTTATTCTCTCCACTCCCCATACCCACTTTACCCTGGTACCTGTTGAGCGGAATTTGACCCTGAGTACCAGGAAGTAACCTCCTTATAGGCTCCACACATCCCGGACAGGAGAGAAGCACCGGTTAAGAGACCCCTGAGCAACATCCCCCTGTGAGACCCTTGAAGTACCCCCCAGAGAGAGTTCATCGTCTCGGCATCCATAAACATGCTGCTTACCTTGCAGTAGAAAGGTAATTAGGGAGGACACCCACGGGTGTCATTAGCACCGAAGACCTCAGCACTATCATCACCCTGGGCAAGCCTATCCACCACCACCCACCCCCATCTGGCACCCGGCACCATAGTGCAGCCCAGACTGGATCACATCTGTTATCACTAGCTTTACGTTTTCTATAGAGCCACATGCCATATGGACTGTCACTTATATTGTTTTGTATATGTTGATCTCTTGAATCACATTATAATTGCAATCTTATTCACCACTACCCCAATCACCCCTGTTTGTTGCTATTTTGTAGTACCATTCTTTACTAGCAGCATCACTCACTATTGCTGCTAGTACACTCACCTATATTGGTTTTCATCACTCCCTTCATCTTTTTCATTATAGACTTTTGGTTATTCTTATAACCTGAACCACTGATCACCACTCTATTTAAACTTTATTTATTGTGGTATTGTTCCACAGTATCTAGTGATTATACGTGCTTTTATAATCACTATATTTATTCACTCGTGTGTTTTATATAGCCATTTATTTATGCACCTAGTGTGTTTCTTATCACGGTTTCTGCATATTAGTCACTTTATATATACACTTATCTATGTATTTTATGCAATTTTTATACTGATTGTTGCTCTACAGCTGTTTTAGCCTATTGTATTTTATGTATTTGATTGTTTTACTGATGGTTTAGCCTGTGTTGCACCCAGCCACTTTAAATTTGCATATCACTCCCTGTTCGCTGATCTGACACAGCAGCGACTGTATGTGATTTTTATACTGACATCAGTTCAGGAGCGCGACACCATTCATTGATTTCTTTTCCATTTCTCCCCATTGGGTAATGTTTTAACCCTCTCGGTGTTTGCTGCACCTCACACTTTTATCACATCATATTTCTCCGTTGTAGCGCGGGAATATCACTTTTATATTTAAAGCCATATAGTTCTGTGAATTACTGTAAGTTTAACGCCATATATTTCATTGCGCTACTGCAAGTTTAATGCCATATATATTATTGCGTTACTGCAAGTTTAACGGCATATAGTTCTGTGCGTTTGACGCAGTATATTGCAGTATATTATACTGTATCCGTGGAGTATGTCTGTGTAGTGAATACTCAAATAAAGTGCACCAAACACCACTTTCCATTGATTTAAGTGCATCCACGTACACATTTACACATCTTTATTACATTTAGTTAATAAGCACCCCCTACTCCCCCCCATCTTGTCTGGGAGGACAGCAAGGAGAGGCAGACTTTCCCATGATACTGTAAGGGGGCCAGCAGCATACGTGTCCACAGGCAAAAGTGGACGTGGTCAGTCCTCAGGCAGGGTATCATTTCCTCTGTTTAGTGATGTTGCCCGTGCTATTCAGCCACAGCATGCAGAGGAGGTGGTGGACTGGCTTACTAAACCGTCGTCATCCTCCTCATCCTCCATCTCCCAAGCAGAGACTAGTACGCAGTCCCCTGTAGCTGCCAGAGTGGCAAAACCTGCCTCCTTGTCCACAGCTATTCCTGCCATACCCCCAGCATCAGGCATGGAGGAGTCAGAGGAGTTATTTAAACACAGTCAGCCGCTTGCTCCTTGATGAATCACAGCCATTACTCGATTCAGATGTTTATTCTGCGGTTGAGGAATGCAGGAACATGAGCCTACAGAGAGGGGAGAACACTGGTACACAAATTGGCATTCAAGTTCCCCCAGCCGCAGCGTATTGCCAAGTTGTCTCCAGTGGTAATGAGGATGTGTTTCAGCTTGTTGTGCCCCCACGTCTCGATACATCTAGTGGTTATGATGCCAGATATATCAGCTCTACCCCCTCCTCCTCCTCCATGCCCTCCTCTGATAAATTGTCCTATGAACCTCAAGTACCCCCTAAGCGTTCAAAGGGCTGTTCAATGAGTCAAGCTAAAAGGTGCCATGCAGTGCTTCAGCTGGTCTGTCTAGGGGACAGGAACCACACCGGAGCAGAGATTCTTGCAGCTTTGCAGGGACAGGCCCAGAGGTGGTTCACACCACGCCAGCTGGAGCCAGGAATGGGGGTGTATGATAGTGGCACAAACCTCCTGTCCGCCCTTAGACAGGGAAAGTTGACACATGTGCCATGCTTGGCACATGTCCTCAATTTGGTGGTACCCAGGGTCGGAAGATCTACTAAAGCAGGCCAGAAGAGTCTGTAGCCATTTTAGGCGGTCATACACAGCCAGTGCTCAGTTGGCTCGAATTCAGCAGGAATTCCATCTGCCCATAAAACCGCCTCATTTGTCACATGCCCACCAGGTGGAACTCGACTTTGGCAATGCCGCAGCGGCTGCACAGCAGAGGGCCATCAACAAGTACCTGTGTGAGTATGGCACAACAACAGGCTTTTTTTCCCCACGCCAATGGCTGCTCATAAAGAATACATGCACTGTACTGTCACCATTTGAGGAGGCCACAAGGATGGTGAGCCATGACAATGCATGCATCAGTGACACAATCCCTGTTGTGTTCCTGCTGGAGCAGACTCTGCATGGCATTATGGACAGGGCACTCGAGGCAGAGTAGCGGGACGTAGAGGAGGACTTCCTTTCCTCTCAAGGCAACCTTTACGCAGACACAATTGTTCCTATGCCAGAGAACACACAAGAGGAGTGAGAGGAGCAGGAGGAGGAGGATTCTGGCAGTTTAGGAGGCATTGAAGCAGAGCATCTCTTACTGTCAAACAGTAAGAGATGGTTTTCCATCCCCAGAACCCTTGGAAGTAGTACATGGCTTAGAGTTCCAGATACAGTAATCCTCACTGACCCCGAGGTGTCTGCTTCTCATGCCTCCACAAATTTACGGTGCATGGGCTCCCTCATTCAAAGCCTGCGAAAGGACCCAATAATACGTGGCATAAAGGAAAAGGATCACTATTGGTTGACTACTGTTACGAGGGGAAAGTCTCAGAACTCATCAAATCCCCACAGAGTGCAGAAGATGAAATCTCTTGAGGACTAGGGATGGGCCCGGTGTTCAATTCGAACCAACGTTCGAATCGAACATCAGGCGTTTGCCCGTTCGACGAGCCCAGAACTATTTGGGCCAGTCGCAGTGCATTGCTGGCTGATGATTGGCCAAGCATGCACTGTGACCCCGCATGCTTGGCCAATCACAGCGCCGGCAGCAAGGAGAGCCATAATTGGCTACAGGCAGGATGCCTGTAGCCAATTATAGCTCAGGGGGTTTAGTACACGCCCCATAGTATAAAAGGCCGCCGCGCTGGCGGCATCATTATATTGTGTTCCAGCGTGTCAGTGTTATGTGCTGCTGACTGCTGACATTATCTGCTGTATTTCTGAGGATTAGTGTGTGCGTGCTGTTAGTACAGCATTGCAGTATCACATCTGGGGGGTGTCTATAGTATGCCTGTGAAGGGGCGCATGTTTCCTGTGCTTAGAACTGTCCCTGCACAAAGTGTCATTTTTGCAGGAAAAAAGCTATTTAAAATCACTCGCGGCTAATGAATTGACGGCTCCCGTAACACAGAGAACAGTCATTCATTGAAAGTCATTGATAAAAAAAAAGTCATTGATAAAAAATAAAAAAAATTTAAAAAAAAAGCGTAGGGGTCCCCCCAAATTCAATAACCAGGCCCTTCAGGTCTGCTATGGATATTAAGGGGAACCCCAGCCAAAAAAAAAAATGGCGTGGGGTCCCCCTCAAAATTCATACCAGACCCTTGAGGTCTGGGATGGATTTTAAGGGGAACCCCGGCCCAAAAAAAAATGGCGTGGGGTCCCCCTCAAAATCCATACCAGACCCTTAACCGAGCACGCAACCTGACAGGCCGCAGGAAAAGAGGGGGGGACGAGAGCGCCCCCCTCCCTCCTGAACCGTACCAGGCCACATGCCCTCAACATTGGGAGGGTGCTTTGGGGTCCCCTCCAAAGCACCTTGTCCCCATGTTGATGAGGACAAGGACCTCTTCCCCACAACCCTGGCCATTGGTTGGGGGGTCTGCGGGCGGGGGGCTTATCGGAATCTGGAAGCCCCCTTTAACAAGGGGACCCCCAGGTCCCGGCCCCCCCCGTGTGAAATGGTAAGGGGGTACAAAAGTACCCCTACCATTTCACCAAAAAAGTGTCAAAAATTGTAAAAATGACAGGAGACGGTCTTTGACAATTCCTTTATTAAAATCTTCTTTCTTCTGGTCTTCCTTCTTCCTTTCTTCATCCTTCAGTTTCTTCATCTTCTCCTTCCGGCATCTTCTAAGGCAGGTTCATCTGCCTCCATCCCTGTTATGTTAAAACAAAAACAGAAGGTTTGTTGGGACTTTGTATGAAGCACAGCTAAAAGTATTGAATGAGCAATCACGTTAATGGATTTGAAGCATTTTATATATAGAATAATACAATAACATGATAAGCAAGAATAACATCTTCACAATTTATTGTACATAATGACAACATGATTCACAGTATAATAGTAGTAATTTCATAAAATGCCATTGTAATTCATCATCAACATAATTGAATTAATGATGATGATAAAATCCATAATAATCGATCTCAAGATCACATGATTGCGATGGTGTAGCATAAGGCTGGGGCTCTACGCGTTTCGTTGAGATATCCACTTAACAGGAACAGTAGCAATATGTATCGATCTATATTAAAACAAAAAAATCGCAGAGTGAACAAATGGTTGGCGCAGAGGGGGAATAAGGGGGGAGGCAGAGGAGGAAGTGGAAATATTTTCCAAACACTCTTACCTACAAAAAGTTGGATATGTAAAAAGGTAGTATTGGATGACTGGGGTTCCCCGGATAGCAAACATCCCCAGGGAGCTGAGGCCACAGATCCATTGCCACACTGAGGCAAAAGGAGTGCAAAGGACATCACTGATAATGTGCCCAATCCCCAATTAGAAGTTGCATCTGGTGCTGGTTGTATAATAGTACCAATGGATTCCTGTGAATAGGAACATGGTAAAAGTATAAATAGAGCTGCACAAGGCGCATTGAGGAATTCAAATCAAGAGGGGTAGGTGATGATATCAAGAATCAGGTGAGGGGTGAAAACACTAGAAGATAAAGCCCACAAAAACAGGTCAAAGAAATAAGAACAATGTGTAACCAGTTAAACCAAAAAGTGAACCTAAAACCAACAAGTTTTTACCATGAACTGAGACAAGCATGTGGAACATCCAGTGTGTTGGTGTATGAGGTGAAAATGGTGTGTGCTCCACCCAGATGCAAGCCTATATAGCCATAGGTGGCCATGGTATGCCATCAATATCATGCTGTGTAATCAGAAGGGGGGGGGGGGGGGGGTGACGACACTTTGGAAAATAATTCGAAAACAGAGATGGAGAGCTTTCCAGTTGACGATCCACTGGCTTACAGGGTCATGAGAATAGACAAACTGGCCAAAACTTGCCCGGTATGCTATTGAGCTACTGGGCTTCCCTGCATCCAGTGTGCTTTCCGAATGGGCATTCAGTGCTGCTGGAGGTTTTGTTACTGATCATAGAATGCCTCTGTCTGCAGACTCCATGGACTGTCTGACTTATCAAAACGAATCAGTCCTGGATTACCAGCAGCTATGAAACCATGGAATCTCTGCAGGACTTCTAGGCTGCCGAGTGTTGTGGGTGTTGATTTTATTTGGAAGAATTTTTTTGGTGTAGGTTTCATGGGCACAATTAACACCCAAAGACCAATTTTTATGCACCTGTTTGACATTACAATTTATGACAGCAAGGCCAATTCTTGCTTTCATCAGGAGTACCTCTATAGGGCTACGGTGTGAAGGCGCCACCGACACCCAAAGAACAATCTTTCCGCAATAGTTTGACAGGTGCATATCATTGCAATTTTTGACAGCAAGGCTAATTCTTGCTTTCATCAAGAGTAACCTCTATAAGGTTACGGTGTGAAGGCGCCACCGACACCCAAATAACACATTTTCCACACCCGAAGTACAGAAGTAGAAATCCAATGTCTGTGGTAGAGACACCAGAAATTTTCCAAAAAATCTCTAATCTTGTTCCCAGTGCACTACATTGTGGCCTCATCATACAGACTGGCTCCCCAAGCCGTTGCTTACAAAATAAAGAAAGCTTGCAGGGAAAATTTTATTTTTTGGGCTATATAAATGCAATTATTGCTGCAGCAGCTTCTATACACAGTACAGATGTGCCACTTTACAGGTGGACTAAGGGGACCCCCCAGGCACTATATTGAAAGGAATTTTTCATTTTTATACTTTCACTTTAAGCGTCAATAAATCACTGCTCATTTAAAAATTTATTTTTTTATAAACTTTTTTTTTTTATTGATACATGTCCCCCAGGGCAGTACCTGAACCCCCATAACCATTGTATGCCCAGTTACTTGCATTTAAGCCTTCAAAATGGGCAAAATGGGCACTTTTGATTTTTCACGTTCGGGTCCAATATAATATAATGGGGTTCGTTATTCAGTTCTGAACTTTCGCGATGTTCGATGGGGCAATGGGGTACTCCAAAAATACTATATAAGCTTTAAAGTGGTAGTAAAGTCTTTTTTTTTTTAACTATAATAAGGCTTACCTGTAGGTACACTGAATATCTCCTAATAGGCTTATAGGTACACTGAATATCTCCTACAGCCAATCAGACAGCCAGAACATTCGAACCCGGAAGAAGGACCGGGTGCAGATGGAAACCCTGTCTGCGGTGACAGCGTACCGCTGGAGGGCTTAGTTCTAAGGTCAGTATTTCATAATGTGCTAGTATGCGATGCACATTATGCCATTGTAGCACCCTCTAGTGTAGGAAAATGTGTGCAGGCTTAGCTGGTAGCCAAGCCTGTCTGTGTTTTTTTTCTGGGTTGGGCAGAGATCCAGAGAGAGCTGAATGACTCACAGGCAGTATCACTGAGACCTCCCCCCTATTTCTAGAATGTTCTGGAACCTTCTAGAAAGATGGGAGGGGAAGTGAGGTGGAGCTTCCTGGAGTATTCTGAGGGGCCTGACCAATCCCCAACTTGGGTTGGCAGGGGGTAGGCCCCCTCAAATACTCTGGATCAGACCAGCTGGGGAGGAGAGTTCGGGTGGAAGCTGGAGATGGAGTGTTAGGCTGTCGTGGCCTTTGAGGGAGCTCACCAATCTGGGGGAGTGACCTTGAGCCTGGGCTCGGGTGTGGACGGGACCTTCTCAAAACCCACAGGAGCAGCTGCAGCTAGGAGGGCTGGCAGGGCCTGAAGAGGTGGTACTGGGAGCAGTAGCCACATGTAGGACAGCTAGCACTAAGGACTACCAATTGTTTTTTGCTACGTCATAGGGGCCCACGGTCCTTGCCTGCAAAGGGCATTTGCTTTGGGTCTGACAGAATCAGTGTCGGATCCCCACATAAGTGCTAGCTGACTCCTGATAGTGATAATCTGCAAACAAGTGTATGTGCTGGTGGTTGAGGCGAAGAGATTGTATATAATGGAAGTGTACATAGTCGAGTCCCTACCAATTTCATATAATCAAGTGGGCATCCCATATGCACCCTATCCCCATCCAAGTTTTTTTCCCTAATAAAACAAAAAAAACAAAGTGCAAGGACTGCTTCTTGACTCTGTGTCTGGAAATTTGTGCGCTTGGCTGTGCACGGTGGGAGACGAACAACATTCACCAGTGGCCCCTACGGGGGTAGCGCTACACCATTGTCTTGGAGTTTTTTTTTTTTTTTTAAAGATGCGGTTTACTACCGTTTCAACAGGTTAATATAATTTCAAAAGTCATTTTTGAGCAAGTTTACTGAGTAGTATACACAGTATGTAGTTAACTATAGAAAGTTTACATGAGAAAAAAAAGATACATTCTGTAGAAAAATTGTTATTTAGCTAGATAGGTCTAAAAGGCAACCTAGAAAATGTTTAGATACGAAGAAATACATCATCATAGAGGACTTAGTGGATAAAAGACTACTGTCCAAGGTCAGCTGATTGAGAAAGTACAGACCCATTTCATTAGCTTTTGAAAGAATTTCTTGCGCAAAGCTTCCCGAACTTCTCAGATTACTCTCTCTGCTCACTACATGACTGATTGCAGCTCAACAACATTTTAGCCCTCAAAATGGCCAGTAAGAATAACATTTGTCCTTGGAGTCAGTTTTGAAAGCCACCGAAGAGGAAGTGTATTTATTGTTAGTGAAAAAAATCTCTACAAGAAAAATGACTTGCCTTACATTTAAGATTAACTTTATTCCCTTAGCTCAAGACTTTAATCTTCCAAAAAGCCAGTGGGATTTTCAGATATTAACTGAAGTTTTTAGCTCTCAGTCTTTTCTTCTACTCTAGAGAGTATAAATGGATTTCTCCATTACTTTTACTTTTGTGTACGGCTGCAATAACATGCAGATTTATAGTCCAAAATTGTAGTGTTGCCATTTATGTTTTTTTCCTTAGGGGAAAACAGGCCTGTGATAGCATGGCTAAGGGAATAGTAGGCCATTCTTTGGAATGTATAGAGGTGAAAATGCTTTGTCATACCCTTTCTAATATGGGGATCACAAATCCATATGGCTATTGAGTCTAAGGTATTTAAAGAGAATTGTCATGTTACCCATTTGGGGAAAAGTGACTGGTTCTCTTATAGTAAACTTTTCCATCTCTCCTCTCTCAGTACATTAGCTTCAGGAGTCTAAATCCTTTGTAAGGTCTGTGTCAATCATTCTTGGAGAACATAAAGGTAAGGTGACCAGATTTTTTAAATGAAATACGGGGACATAGTTTTTTTTTACTAATAACGGCAGTAATCGGCGACTCTTTGCCCTTCTTCGCTGCCACCGCCCGCCTCACAGCCTGTCAAGTCTTACTCTCCGGGCCCCAGGTACTACTGGGTGGGGAGCAGAGGAAGATCACGCCAACAGGGAAGGCAAGGAGATAAACAGGCAGGCAGCTGGCCGGGACTTGAGCCAAGGCAGAAGAACATGCGAGCGGAGCTGAATGAGCATGCGCCCGAAACTGAATAAATATTCCCTCCGCTCCGACCAGAACATGATCATCAGAAAGGGGCACAAATAATGTAAAAAAAAAACCCCCATAAGCTAGTAGGAGCGGGAGAGGGGGGGGGGGTGTGCAATTCAGATTTTTTTTATTCTGCCCGGGCTGTCTTTAAAATTGCCCCAGTCCCTGTTCAAATTCCAATCCGGGGACAAAACCGGGACAGACTTGGTCCGGGGACAGTATCCTCAATCGGGGGACTGTCCCCGAAAACCGGGGATGTCTGGTCAGCCTAATAAAGGGTCAATGAATGTCCTCCCTCCCTCACATAATAGTGTTCTGGCTACTCAGGCCCAAACACTGCATCCAGAGAGGAAGATGAGAATGTCACCTGCTTTCCCCCATACCCAGAAATAATGAGCATATCTAAAAGTATTTTCAGAGTTTATCGCTCCCACAGATAAATAGAGCAGCAGGAGAGGATGGTGAAAGTGAGTATAGGTTAGTGGAAGGATTGAATGGCCGCAGTGACTAATTCTCTTAAATGTGAAAGAAGCCAATCCAAATAGTTTTGACTAAAGGCAGAGATAATGTAATCACAGGTGCATTGTAAAAAGAATCAACCAACACAAACCTACATTGGTTCAATCCGTGTTTGAACAAGGTCAGTTTTTTTTTAACATCTGTGTTTCACTGGGAACATTTCTCTTCACGATCTGTAAGCACAATTGATAGATTTCCCTGAGGAAGTCACGAGGGCAGTGACGTAACGCGTGGGAGGAGCCGGCATTTTTATTTTTTATTTGAATGTAAGTGCATTACTTTTAATAAATTCACATTTTATGACATACTACCTTATGAGAGCCCACCCTGTGTTCTTTTGAGTACACTGTGAGCAGAGGAGACAGACTGAGGGTCTCTTAAAGAGACATTAACCAAGCACCACCACTGAAGAAGCCACTATCCACTAAGGAGATTGAGGAAAAGAGAGATCATCATTTTCATACCCCTAGAGCAGTGGTCTCTAAACTTTCTAAACAAAGGGCCAGTTTACTGTCTTTTGGACTTTAGGGGGGCTGGAATGTGGCCATTGAAGGTAGAAATTGCCCTGAAGCCAGTGGGAGTAAACAATGCAATTTTGGTATTAGGTGGAAAAATAGTTCCCATCATTGGTGCCAGTGGAAAGAATAGCGCCCCATCATTGGTGTCAGTGGGAAGAATAGTGCCCCATCATTGGTGTCAGTGGGAAGAATAGTGCCCCATCCTGGGTGTCAGTGGGAAGATTAGTGCCCCATTATTGGTGTCAATGAGAAGAATAGTGCCCCATCATTGGTGTCAATGGAAGTAATAGTGCTCCATCATTAGTGTCAGCAGGAGGAATAGTGCCCCATCCTGGGTGTCAGTGGGAAGAATAGTGCCCCATCCTGGGTGTCAGTGGGAAGAATGGTGCCCTATCATTGGTGTCAGTGGAAGTAATAGTGCCCCATCATTGGTGTCAGTGGGAAGAATAGTGACCCATCATTGGTGTCAGTGGCAAGAATAATGACCCATCATTGTCAGTGGGAAGAATAATGACCCATCATTGGTGTCAGTGGGAAGAATAATGACCCATCATTGTCAGTGGGAAGAATAATGACCCATCATTGGTGTCAGTGGGAAGAATTGGGACCCATCATTGGTGTCAGTGGGAAGAATAGTGACCCATCATTGGTGTCAGTGGGAAGAATAGTGACCCATCATTGGTGTCAGTGGGAGGAATAGTGCCACATCATTGGTGTCAGTAGGAGGAATAGTGGGCCATCATTGGTGTCAGTGGGAGAAAATGTGCCCCGTCATTGTTGTCAGTGGGAGGAATAATGCCCCATAATTAGTGCCAGTGGGAAGAATAGTGCCCCATCGTTGATGTCATTAGAAGGATTAGTGCCCTATTGTTGATGTCAGTAGCAGGAACATTGCCCTATTGTTAATGTCAGTGGAAGGAAAAGTGTCTCAAAGGCCAGATAAATGCAAACAAAGAGCCACATCTGGCCCCCCAGGCCACAGTTTGGAGACCACTGCCCTAGAGGGTAAAAGTGCATTAGACCTAACAACATACTTTCTTAGGTCCATGCTATAAGGTGAGCGCATTGGAATGTAGGTGGTGGCATACATTTGGTGTGGACACAATTGTTTGAGCATGCATTGAAGGAAGATTGTATGTGGACACAGCACTCTGGGACCAGACTTTAATCTATATTGGTGTTACACGTATTTTATGGACTTATACCATATGGTGATCATTTCATTTTGACGTGGACGGTTTATTTATGTCGGGTTGTTCACTTTATAATTTGATTGTACAGTTTGCATATATTTTTATTTAATTTTGGAGGTATTATTGATAATTATTGGTCACTTAGTGGCTATTTTAAGTCACAGAGGGGGTGCCACATAATTAATAATGATTATTAGGCGCAATATGAAATGAGAGGAAATCTTTCCTAAGGGAAATCCCCCATTAGACTGGTGTCACCAGAAAAAAGTATCCCTGTTGAAAGATTTCTTCTCTTTTTCCTGTTCTAAGGTAACGCCAAATTTTAGAATTTTCTTTACTTTCAATACCTGTAACAGTGGTCAAATGGATAATACAAAGGATGAATATCCTCAGCAGAAACACAGATAGTCGTAATCATAAGCCTGGAGTCTAGCCACCCATGACTCTATCCAAAATTAAAAAAATAAGTTTGGACTTTTGGATAAACTTTACACTTTTCACTCTATTGTAACTGAAGTGTACTTTGCAAGCATTTCCCTGCAGTCATGTAGTCACAAAATTGCAGGTTAAATTACTTTACATTTTAAGTACTGACATTATATGCAACAGGTCAGTGGTGTTTATTATGTCACACTTTTATTTTTATATTTAACAAAGTTTTGGGCAAAGCTAATAACCAACTTTTTATTGCTTTATTGATAGCTGAAACTATTTTTTTCAGCGTGTTTTCATATATTTTTAATGAGGCTACTGAGGGGCTGTATTTTTGTACAAGAACAGGTTCAGTATACAACAAAAAGGAACAGCAGTGCGGGATCCCTGTTAGCAACTTAAATAGTAATTTATTGCACAAACAAAAATAGCACACTTGTTAGGTTCTTGACAATCCACATGGGATACGGTGGAAGCCATAGGAAGGCTTGCAAATGTCAGCAGCTGAGATATCCAAGCCGGCATGAAGAAAGTCTGGTTTGACAGCTGTCAGAGAGCCGCCAGTGTCCAGGTTATGACAAAGAAGGTGTAAACCTTTGAAACGCGTTACTGCACTTGCACCACCCCCACTTCTCTTTCAGCACATAGGGGTAGCCACGAGTCAGGGAATAGTAGTGGAGAACGCAGGACTCTGGCCAGTCACTGATAGCTGTCAAACCAGGCTTCATGTACCCAGGATGTTTGAAAATCTCTTCTGAACGCTGGAAACTTAACAGCCAGTAACTGATGTTTAAAAATGTCCATTTCGCCGCTTTCACATACAGCATTTATGCAAGCATTTGTGTTTGTAAGCATTTTTTAACCAGTGGTTCTGTTATCCTGACTGGGCGTCATATGACGTCCAGCAGGTTAACATGCCGGCACACGCCCGCAGGGGCACGCAGCACGGTGATCACGGGTGTGGCATGTCAGTCTGACACGCCGCATCTACGATTGTGGTAAGGAGCCTCTGACAGAGGCTGCTTAGCACGTGATCAGCTGTGGCCAATCACAGCGTGAACCAGGAAGTGCCGGTAAGCGGCATTCCTTGGTTCACACTGACAGGGAGAGATGCGCCTGAGCAGGAGTGACCTCATGCAGAGTGGCTTATCAGAATCCGGGAGCCCCCTTTAATAAGGGTACCCCCAGATCCCAGCCCCCCACCCTATGTGAATGAGTATGGGGTACATGGTACCCCTACCCATTCACCTGAGGGGAAAAGTGTTAATAAAAAAAAAAACACAACACAGGTTTTTTAAAGTAGTTTATTAGACAGCTCCGGGGGTCTTTTTCCGACTTCGGGGGTCTTCTCGCCTGCCTCCTCCGCTATCTTCTGCTCTTTTACTGCTCTTTTACTAGCGGAGGAGCCCGACTTTCGTCGTCGCCATCATGGGGTCTTCTTCCGACTTCGGGGGTCTTGTTCTGCTCTTCATTCCTTCTGCCGGGCCTCTGCTATCTTCTTGCAGCTCTTTTACTAGCGTTGGCCCGGTCTTCTGGTTCGTCGCTGTCGCTGATGCTGTGGCCGCCTTCTTCTTCTTCCTTCCGATGTTGACACGACGCTCTCTCCAGTTGCAATGCCAGGGACGCGTTGCGCGGTGCTTTATATAGGGGTAAGGGGTGGGGTCACCGGATGATGTCACATGGTGACCCCGCCCCTTATGATGTCACAGTCCCATCATCCCCCCATGTTGAAGGCACGCGGCCTGGTACGGCTCAGGAGGGGGGTCCCCACCCCCTTTCCTGACCGCTGCATGCTCGCATAAGGGTCTGGTGTGGACCCTGGGGGGACCCCCACGCTGTTTTTTCGGCGTAGGGGTTCCCCTTTAAATGCATAACAGGCGATGGGGCTAGCAAGGTGTCAATCTCGCAGATCGAGGTGGCAACATTGACTTCCTTCGCTAGTCCCGTCTACCTGGAGTCACGTTCAAATTGAACAGACTTTACTCCGTGTGTGGGCAAGTCCGTTCATTTCAAAAGTCCGGCGGACCTCCGCCAAAAGTCCGGGCGTGTGTACGCGGCATTAGTAACCTCAACTGCCTCTAAACTACTATAAATGGCTGAGTGTGTATGTACACATAATATAACATTGAGGAGAGTTCAGGGGCTGCTGAAAAATGCCCAACTGCTCCTAAACATGAGTTTGGCCGCTGCAGGGTACATGAGGCCTAACATTAAGACCCCTTTTACACTGTGCCGCCACCGGTGTCAGCGGTAAAGCAGGGGCGCTATTTTTAACACCGCTTTATCATAATTTTAGCGGCGCTATTCGCGAAAAGGGGTTAAAAGGGGCGAAAAGGGGTTAAAAGGGTATCGCAGCGCTGCCCCATTGATTTCAATGGGGAGCAGTGGTGGAGGAGCGGTGAGTTCAAGCTGCTGGCAGGACTTTTTCTGACGCCCTGCCAGCGCACCGATCCAGTGTGAAAGCCCTTTGAGGCTTTCACACTGGAGTGAATAGAGCAGCTGTTTTAGGACGGTTTTCAGGTGCTATTTTTAACGCTATAGCGCCTGCAAAACGCTCCAGTGTGAAAAGGGTTTAAGGCTTAATGTACACAGGATGTTTTAAAACCTTTCCTGAATGATCTAACTTGACAGATAGTAACCAACATTTTGCCACGTTTAGCATTTGCATTTAGAATCGTTTTTTTTTTTTTTTTTGCAAATAGTCTAAAATGTATCTCCATTAAAAACGTCTGTAAACAAATGCAGCTAAACACGAGTTACCGCGTCTACACACATTTACAAGCCTTTTACAAGCATTTGGTGTCTCAAATGCCTCTGAACATCCATCCTGAACGCATTGTTTTTGCTTTCAAAAAATGATTCTAAACTCAACTGCCTAGAAATGAGTATAAACGACCCTGTGTACATGTACTGATAAGATAACATAGAGGAGGAGAGTTCAGGGACAGCTGAAAAAAACGCCCAACTGCACCTAAACGTTTGTTTACCAGCTGCAGTGTACATAAAGCCTTATGCCCGTACATACAATCGGATTTTCCGACAACAAATGTTGGATGTGAGCTTGTTGGCGGAAAGTCCGACCGTGTGTATGCTCCATTGAACATTTGTTGGCTAGCAGGTTCTCAAATTTTCCGCCAACAAATGTTTGTTGTCGGACTTTCCGATCATGTGTACACAAGTCCATCGGAAAAAAGTCCACGCATGCTCGGAATCAAGTACTAGCCGGAGACATAACTAGCGTTCGTAATGGAGATATCACATACGTCTTGTCCATCACTACGTTCGTAATTGTTGGCCAACATTTGTGTGACCATGTCTATGCAAGACAAGTTGGAGCCAACATCCTTCGGACAAAAATCCACAGTTTTGTTGTCGGAAAAGTCTGATCGTGTGTACGGGTTATTAGTATGTTATTTGTGCAATAAATTAATTTTAACTTGCTAACCAGGATCCCACGCTGCTGTTCCTTTGTGTTGTTTAAACTCTTTGGATCTTTACGGATCTTTTGCTGTGAGCTACAAGATTCCTGTTGCACGGACATTGGTCTACATCTGCATCCCATGGAATCATCTCGGTTGAGGCCTGGAACTTGTGTGCTGGACTGGTCTGTTATACTTTGTACAACAGGTTCAGTATAGGAGGGGGCTTTTAAAATCTTCAGGAGCCATTTAAAGCCCATTGCGCCCTTTAACCACTTGCCGACCGCCCCCTGTATATATACGTCGGCAGAATGGCACGTACAGGCAGAACCACGTACCTGTACGTGCCATTCTTCCGGCGGGTGGGGGGTCCGATCGGACCCCCCCCGGCCGGCGGGGACGGTCGGGATCGCTTCAGGAGCGATCCGGGATGAGGGGACGGCCAGTGGTTTCTGGCCACCCCCTCGCGATCGCTCCTGGCGAATCAGATGCTTCCTCTGTCTGTGTCAATCAAAACACAGGCAGAGGAAGTGATGTCACGCTCGGTGCGCCGGTCTATGTGACCGGAACGCCGAGCTGTGAACATCTAAAGGTTAGTGCACAAACAGTACACTGACACCAGTACACATAGGCACACAAAACACCCCCCTGTCACCCCCTGATCACCCCCCAGATCACCCCCTCCCCCCCCAGTCACAGTGTCACTAATTGCAGTGATCATTTTTTTACTGATCACTGCATTTAGTGTCAGTGTGACTGTAATAACTGTCAGGGCAGTTAGTTTTAGGTCCAAGGTAGCCCCCCACCCCCCCCTAATAAAGGTTTAACCCCTTGATTGCCCCCCAGGTAACCCTTTCACCCCCTTTTGCCAGTGTCACTAAGCGATCGTTTTTCTGATCGCTGTATTAGTGTCACTGCTGTCGCTAGGTAACCATTTTTTTTTTTTAGGTAACCGCCATGTTTATATAGGTTCATAAATAGGTTTATAGGTCAGGTACCCCCATATTACAACCTAAATAAAGGTTTTAACCCCCTGATTGCCCCTAGAGTTAACCCTTTCACCAGTGATCACAGTATAACTGTCACTGGTGACGCTGGTTAGCCAGTTAGTTATTTCGTTATTTAGGTTCCCCGTCAGGTTTTTATATAGCGTCAGGTACCCCCATATATTACCTAATAAAGGTTTTAACCCCCTGATTGCCCCTAGTTAACCCTTTCACCCCCTTTTGCCAGTGTCACTAAGCGATCGTTTTTCTGATCGCTGCATTAGTGTCGCTAGGTAACCATTTTTTTTTTTTAGGTAACCGCCATGTTTATATAGGTTCATAAATAGGTTTATAGGTCAGGTACCCCCATATTACAACCTAAATAAAGGTTTTAACCCCCTGATTGCCCCTAGAGTTAACCCTTTCACCAGTGATCACTGTATAACTGTCACTGGTGACGCTGGTTAGCCAGTTAGTTATTTCGTTATTTAGGTTCCCCGTCAGGTTTTTATATAGCGTCAGGTACCCCCATATATTACCTAATAAAGGTTTAACCCCCTGATTGCCCCTAGTTAACCCTTTCACCCCTTTTGCCAGTGTCACTAAGCGATCGTTTTTCTGATCGCTGCATTAGTGTCGCTAGGTAACCAGTTTTTTTTTGTATTACTGTTACGGGTGACGCTGGTTAGTTAGCTTGTTTTTTATACTGTCAGGGCACCCGCCATTTATTACCCAATAACGGTTTAAACCCCTGATCGCCCGGCGGGTGATATCAATTAGGTTTTAGGGTCAAATAAGGTCTGCGTCGCCCCAGGTTAGTGCCAGTACCGCAAACACCCACGCACAAAGCATACACCTCCCTTAGTGGCACAGTATCTGAACAGATCAATATCTGATCTGATCAGATCTATACTAGCGTCCCAGCAGTTTAGGGTTCCAAAAAAAAACGCATTGTTAGCGGGATCAGCCCAGATACCTGCTAGCACCTGCGTTTTCCCCCTCTGCCCAGCCCAGCCCACCCAAGTGCAGTATCGATCGATCACTGTCACTTACAAAACACTAAGCACACATAACTGCAGCGTTCGCAGAGTCAGGCCTGATCCCTGCGATCGCTAACATTTTTTTTGTGGTAGCGTTTTGATTCAGTCGCTTCAGTCAGGAGCTTTTTTACCTGTGAATCTCAAAAAAATAAAAAAAAATAAAATAGTTGTCGTTTTATTGTTCTCTCTCTCACTCTATTCTCTCTCTATTGTTGCTCTTTTTTTACTCCATTCTATTCTGCAATGTTTTATTATGTTTTATTATGTTTTATTATGTTTTATCATGCTTGCTTTTCAGGTATGTAATTTTGTTTACTGTGTGTTTTAGTGTTGAGCATTTTTTTGTTTTCAGGTGCGCCATTCAGTTGCAACGCGGATTTATTTATCTTGACAGCAACAGCGTTTGCTCCCACGATACATAAAGCCGCGACTCCAACGCTGTAGGAGGTGATTTCACCACCACAGTTAAAAAAAAGAGCATATATGCCGAAGCATGGGGGCAGCAGGGGGGGGGAGGAGCGATTGGCTCCTAATGCCACGTACATACGGTCGAAATTCCGACCGTGTGTACACGGCATAACTTTTGCGGGAGGATGCCCCCATGCATCGGCATATATAAATGGTGCATGTATGCCCATCATTAGAAGTGGGTGGATGAAGGGAGGTATTCTAATGGTGGGCATACCCACCAATCAATCTCTTTTTTTCGTTCAGCCAAGAGGCTGCATGAAAAAAAAAAAAGATTACAATATATGTCCAGTATGTTGCTGGACTTTGAATGGTTATACCAGAATGATGCCTGCAGGTTTAGGTATCATCTTGGTATCATTCTTTTCAGCCAGTGATCGGCTTTCATGTAAAAGCAATTCTAGCGGGTAATTAGCCTCTAGACTGCTTTTACAAGCAGTGGGAGGGAATGTCCCCCCTCCCGGATATAAACCGCGCCATTGGGAAATTGGGAAAGCATTTTATCACACCAATCTTGGTGTGGTCAGATGCTTTGAGGGCAGAGGAAAGATCTAGGGTCTAATAGACCCCAATTTTTTCAAAAAAAGAGTACCTGTCACTGCCTATTGCTATCATAGGGGATATTTACATTCCCTGAGATAACAATAAAAATCATAACAAAGAAAAAAAATGGAAGGAACAGTTTAAAAATAAAATAAAAAAGCTAAATAAATAAAAAAAAAACCAAAAAAAAAAAAAAAAAGCACCCCTGCCCCCCCTTCTCTTGCGCAAAGGCGTACACAAGCGTTGGTCTGGCGTCATATGTAAACAGCAATTGCACCATGCATGTGAGGTATCACCGCGAAGGTCAGATCGAGGGCAGTAATTTTAGCAGTAGACCTCCTCCGTGAATCTAATGTGGTATCATGTAAAGGCTTTTAAAGGCTTTTAAAAATGTATGTAGTTTGTCGCCACTGCGTGTTTGTGCGCAATTTTAAAGCATGTCGTGTTTGGTATCCATGTACTCGGCCTAAGATCATATTTTTTATTTCATCAAAAATTTGAGCAATATAGTGTGTTTTAGTGCATTAAAATAAAAAAAAGTGTATTTTTTCCACAAAAAATGCGTTTGAAAAATCGCTGCGCAAATACTGTGTGGAAAAAAAAAATGCAACACCCACCATTTTAATCTGTAGGGCCTTTGCTTTAACAATATATATAGTGTTTGGGGGTTCAACGTAATTTTCTTGCAAAAAAAAAATATGTTTTCATGTAAACAAAAAGTGTCAGAAAGGGCTTTGTCTACAAGTGGTTAGAAGAGTGGGTGACGTGTGACATAGGCTTCTAAATGTTGTGCATAAAATGCCAGGACAGTTCAAACCCCCCCCAAATGACCCCATTTTGGAAAGTAGACACCCCAAGCTATTTGCTGAGAGCAATGTTGAGCCCATTAAATATTTTTTTTTTTTGTCCCAAGAGATTGAATAATGAAAAAAAAAAAATATATATATTTTTTTTACAAAAAGTTGTCACTAAAATGATATATTGCTCAAACATGTCATGGGCATATGTGGAAATACACCCCAAAATACATTCTGTTGCTTCTCCTGAGTACGGGGATACCACATGTGTGGGACTTTTTGGGAGCCTAGCTGCGTACGGAACCCCAAAAACCAATCACCGCCTTCAGGCTTTCTAAGGGTGTAATTTTTTTATTTCACTTCTCACTGCCAATCACAGTTTCGGAGGCCATGGAATGCCCAGATGGCATAAAACCCCCCAAAATGACCCCATTTTGGAAAGTAGACACCCCAAGCTATTTGCTGAGAGGTATTGTGAGTATTTTGCAGATCTCGCTTTTTGTCACAAAGTTTTGAAAATTGAAAAAAGAAAAAAATTTTTTTTTTTTCTTTACTTTCTTCATTTTCAAAAACAAATGAGAGCTGTAAAATACTCACCATGCCTCTCAACAAATAGCTTGGGGTGTCTACTTTCCAAAATGGGGTCATTTGGGGGGGTTTTGTGCTATTTTGGCATTTTATGGCCTTCGAAACGGTGATAGGTAGTGAGGAGTGAAATCAAAAATTTGCACCCTTAGAAATCCTGAAGGCGGTGCTTGGGTTTCGGGGCCCCGTACGCGGCTAGGCTCCCAAAAAGTCCCACACATGTGGTATCCCCATACTCAGGAGAAGCAGCAAAATGTATTTTGGGGTGCAATTCCACATATAACTATGGCATGTGTGAGCAATATATCATTTAGTGACAACTTTTTGAAAAAAAAAAAAATCTTTTTTATTTTTGTCTTTATTCAATCACTTGGGACTAAAAAAAAAAATATTCAATGGGCTCAACATGCCTCTCAGCAAATAGCTTGGGGTGTCTACTTTCCAAAATGGGGTCATTTGGGGGGGTTTTGTACTTCTCTGCCATTTTAGCACCTCAAGAAATGAAATAGGCAGTCATAAATTAAAAGCGGTGTAAATTCCAGAAAATGTACTCTAGTTTGTAGACGCTATAACTTTTGCGCAAACCAATAAATATACGCTTATTGGCATTTTTTTTACTAAAGACATGTGGCTGAATACATTTTGGCCCAAATGTTTGACTAAAATTGAGTTTATTAGATTTTTTTTATAACAAAAAGTAGAAAATCTCTTTTTTTTTCAAAATTTTCGCTCTTTTTTCCGTTTATATCGCAAAAAATAAAAATCACAGAGGCAATCAAATACCATCAAAAGAAAGCTCTATTTGTGGGAAGAAAAGGACGCAAATTTCGTTTGGTTACAAAATTGCATGACCGCGCAATTACCAGTTAAAGTAGTGCAGTGCGAAATTGAAAAAAGACCTCTGGTCCTTTGGCTGCCAAATGGTCCGGGGCTGAAGTGGTTAAAAACTCCAAACCCCCTTTATTACTTTTGTACTTTTGATCCAGTGCATTTTGCCAAAATGACGAAATTTTACCAAAATCTGCAGATTTAAGTTCACCTTTACAGAAAAAATTATTGTAGCGCTGGTATTTTTGCCTGTTAGTGCTATGTAATGTTAAACTATGGACAGTATTATAAATTGGTATTTGGCACCATGTAGTGGCCTAAATGTATAAGGGACTTTGTCTATTTTCTGTTTCTCGAGAACATAGAGAAATGTTACAGGAAGTGACTCATTGTTTACATTATACAAGGACTTACTTACCCACAAGGTCCAGTAACCTACCCATAAACACTCAGTACTGAACTGCATGCTAGGTAGGATATAAAAAGCCCGGTGTGGCCATTTTCTTTCTCTTCTGGACGCGTGGCTTGTCTACAAGGATCTGTGAGGAGGTGTTCCAGAGAGCGTGGCCTGCAATAATTGCGGAGCGGAACAACCAGCAATTCTGCCGCATACCTGTGTGCTGAAGAGACAGTGTGACCGGAACGGGAAGGATCCAGGGACACCTGATGGAGCCATTTGAGGGTCCCGGTCTTCTTACAGAACGAAACAGTGTGACGGCGCTGGCTGGCAGCAGGACTGAGACACAGCGGAGCGGAGGTTTCCAGTTATCCAGACTTGGTGTGGTGAGAGGGCTGTTGCCCACAGTTCATTAACGCACTTTACACACTTAGACTCATACCACAGTGTTGCTGGGACCAGTAGTTTCACAGAAAGGGTCACACCCAATTAGACTAAATTCAAGCAGGCCTCAAGCCTAAGCCTCACTGAGACACCAGCACTGTGCGGTTCAGAGACAAATATACCGGAGGCAGTTATAAGTGTGTCACACCACTGGAACAGTTTAAATCGTCAGTTTATATTGCCTTTTCTCTCTTATTAAAATCCTTGGATTACAATACACTGCAGTATAAAAGCTAGCAGAAGACAGAAGACCAAAGACTGCACCTTTCACTGAGAGGCCTTGTGCATAGTTGCCGTAGCAAGGGACTGCGCCATACCTCAAGGGGGAGCTATTGATTAAGGTGTACTGTATTGCACTGTATTATACTGTATCTTATAGAACATTGTATTACTGTTATTAGGCAGCGTGCTGGAAGTGGGAAGGTGCCCAGTGTCTACAATGAGGGCTCCTGCAGACATGTCCTCTGGCCTTCAGCTTGTACCTCTGTTTGGCCTTTTATTTGAAAGCCAGAGGACATGCCAGTGGATTACGAGAGTGCTCACCAGCGCCCCAACAGCCCACTGAACCTGCATGTCTGTCTGCAGCATTGGCAGATGGTACATGTGTTTTTTTTTTTTTCAACTCACAGGAATCATTGAATGAATGATGTGGCTGTGTGGGCGGAGTTCCGTTGCTTCTAAAAACTGACAGCAGGTGAGGGGAGAAAATCCCCCACCCGCTGTCACAGGGTGGGGGAGGGATCAGGGGAGAGGAGGCAGGAGCTGGTACATGTTAAGCCCCATACACACGGTCGGACAATCCGCGGACCAGGTCTGTCGGACCATGTCCGTCATACTTTGTCCGATAAAAATAAACAAAAAAGCCGCGCTAAATAACTGAATGTGACTTAGTGAACAGAAGTGACTGTTAAGTCACAGAAATAACTGTATCAAAACTGACACCAAAAAGTACCAAATTTGTGTAACTGTGCGTGACACATAAAATGTAAACCTTATTAATAAAGTGAACCATATAGTCCATGGACAGTAGCAAGTCCAAAAATAATAACACCAATAAGTGTCCAAAAAGATGAAGGTGGTATAATAGTATGATGTTCAGCTGTTGTCACTAAACTTGGAAAGATGAAGGTGATATGACAGTGTGATATTCAGCTGGTGTCACCAAACTAGGGATAGATTTCACCAATACGTGTGATCCGCCACCATTCTACCATTAAGCTTACCAGAAGCAAGCTTTAACCAAGCCTGTATGGAGACGGTACTGGATGTACCCTGGACCGGGGGACCTCACCACAGGATCCGGACTTCACCAGGTATGGATAATTCTGAGATGAAACTTGGGGCAAAAATGTTTTCTATCGGACCAGATCTGTATGCGGGACTCATCCGGGAATGCAGACCAAAAACCACCAGCCTCAACCTTTACTAATCATTACTCTCATTGCTGACTGACCCAAACAGCTGAACATCATACTATTATACCACCTTCATCTTTTTGGACACTTATTGGTGTTATTATTTTTGGACTTGCTACTGTCCATGGACTATATGGTTCACTTTATTAATAAGGTTTACATTTTATGTGTCACGCACAGTTACACAAATTTGGTACTTTTTGGTGTCAGTTTTGATACAGTTATTTCTGTGACTTAACAGTCACTTCTGTTCACTAAGTCACATTCAGTTATTTAGCGCGGCTTTTTTGTTTATTTTTGTCTGGTAATGTGTATATCTCACATTTTTTAGCTGCCGCTTCATTTTATGTTAATTAATTTGTTTTTCTCACCTGTGTCTGCACGACATCTATTTATTATTCATTTAGGTTTAGCGCGGTGTTTTTTCCATATATACTTTGTCCGATGTTGGTGTTGCATACACACGGTCGGACAAAGTTGTCGGAAAATCCGATCATTCTGAACGTGGTGACGTTTGTTGCCTACGACGGGACTACGTAGAGGCTAGTAGCCAATAGCTTTGGTCTTGTAATGTGATCTGAGCATGCGTAGCACTTTGTCCGGTCGGACAACCGTACACACGATCGGATTTGGTGTGATCGGACCGTGTTGTCGGCAAATCTTTCCAGCAGGAGATAAGACTTTGTCCGTCGGACAATCCGACGTACACTGTCCGATGGTGCATACACACGGTCTGATTTTTCAACAACATTGTCCGATCGGACAGAATCCATGAAAAAGTCCGACCGTGTGTATGGGGCTTTAAAGTGGTTGTAAACCCTCGTTTACAACTTTATGTTACAGGTAAGCCTATATTAAGGCTTACCTGTAACTAACAAGGATATCTCCTAAACCTGCACGGTTTAGGAGATATACCTGTATTTGCATGTGCCAACGTCATGCGGCACGTGCGCACTTGAGACAACTGAAGCAATGGCGCTATATGCCGATGCTCCAGTTGTACTGTGCCACTCTCGTGCGCAAGCGCGGAGTGACGGCATTGCGGCTTCCGGCTAATCACAGCACCGGAGCCGCGATACCCGGAAGTCACTCCGGGACAACATGTTGGCGGTCAGAGGGGGAGACGTGGACCGATGCGGGGGCTTCGATCTGAGGTAAGTGATGCATAATTAGCTAGTATGCTATGCATACTAGCTAATTATGCCTTTGTCTTGCAGGGTTTTTTTTTTTTTAGTTTTTTTTGCTGAGGGTTTACTTCCTCTTTAATGTTCTACTCTAAACAAGGGTGGAGCATGTAGCATATTCCAAAGGTGAATTTATCCTTTAAGAGAAATTTTAGAAACATGAGAAACTTTAACACAAGTCATATCCACAATGCACCTGTTGTGGTTGGGGGCTAAGACACCTGATAGTATCTTGTTGAAGTGTGATAGGAAATAGGGGCACATGTAGGGAGCCCATGCAACACTAAACTGGATGTAAATAGTGTCAATGGCAGTCAGGTCCCCAGTGTCAAGAATACTAATGACTAGGGAACCCCAAACTAGGTACTCTAAATAGAGACAAAAGGTATTACACTTAGCAAAAGGAGAAGAAAATCACGTCCTTCTTTTTTGGATAGCTTTGACAAGGTCTGCTGTGTCAGACATTTAGAACATACAACCAGATGAAGTCTGTCTGCACTTTTTTCCTAGAATTGTTTTGTTTGATTTATCTAAAAACATATTGACACAGCAGATCTAAAGCAACATAAGCGGCATTATATTACTCTGTCACCTCCAGTTTTACTTTATTATGCTGACAGCAGCACAGCAAGGACAAATTGTGAACAGATGGGAGAGCAATTTATGATTTGTGGACTGCTGATGGGATCAGTTATTAATAGAGGAATACCACAGAGTTGATAAAACAAAATTACTTTTTTTTATCTCTTATTACTATGCATTTACTTTTTAAGAAGGCGAATCAGCATCTAAAGTTATTCCATGCAATGTTTGTATTTTATATTAAGCAAAAAGTTTTCACATAATGTTTTCCTCCAGAAGGAAACTATTACGTTTTGGGTGGAAAATAATGTGTTTGTTGAGCTACTTTATTTATTTTTTGTTGCTTTCCTATTTTGTTTTACAGAGATCTGTTGTTCTGATGGTAATACATTGGCAGATTCTTTCCAATATTGGCAAATGGTGCACGATAAGTCCACTCGTACTCAACTCATTACATTGCCAGGACCCGCTGGGGCCAACTCTGGCTTATACTGTTTGTTGGAAAATTTCACCATGTGATAACAAATGCTTCTCATGCCAAAGGGTACCTGTATCTTCTGCCTAGTAAGCGAACCAGAATTGGCTGGCGAACAAACGGCCGAACGACCCATTTGTTTGGCTGTTCAGCGAACGTCCGAACAGCTAAAGTTTGGCCTGAACCGTTCGCCCATCCCCATTACTGGCCAGATCACCAGGTGAAAACAGAGGGGAAAAAGACACAGAAAAGAAAACTGATGCAGCCACCACATCTAATGATTGGTAAGCTGCAATATAATACTTTGTTGGTTTAGGAGTTCAATACGTCTTTCAGCAGTATCTGCAGAAAGAAATGCACCAATTTACAAATCATATTTTTCACAATATGTAATGGTTTGTTATTTGTTGAGAACCCACAGAAGAATTATTTTGTCAGGCTAGGAAAGTTTTTTTAATTTTTTTTTTTCCAAATACTGAATCCAAAATAATGTAGCAACATTTTACTATATTCCAAGTGTATTTTCCCCTGAAAATGCATGCTCAGTACAATAAGACAATTTTCACCTTTCTGGGGGAGACTACATACATTCCCAACAGGGAATAGACACCTGATGAAACTCAATAACTTTCACATGTGCCACTGTGTGGACAGATGTTCTAAAGGATGATTAAATTCAGAACCTGTGAATTAACCAAGCTGCTGTATTGACCTCTGTCTCTGCTATTGTGCCCCCTCCTGCTTTGTTCAGTTCAGCAGAAATTTGGCAGATATTGGCTCCATCTAGCAAAGACAGTGAATAGACATTTTTAGTTTCCTGGGAGTTCAGATGCACTGACAATTTCCAGATTGGCAAGCAAAAGGTATCTGAAAGCTGCTACGCAGATAACATTTTGATTTGGCACACAGCAGCATAGAAACACTCTATTTTATTTACATCCCAACAGGGTTATTTTTATTTTATTTATTTTTTGCCCAGTGTAAATCCAGTTTAAAAATAAGCCATGAGATAAGGCGCTGGTTTTTACTAGAAATAAACTATGTTATGTTTTATTGGTATATTGTAATGTCACCAATATTCCCTGAAGGTATTTTCAAGTATATAATGTAAATGAATAGTGGCATTTTGTAAACGCTCACTGTTATGAAAAATGCTGTATTTATTAAGTGTATATAGTGCTTTAGCAAGTGTAGGAACAGTGTATCTTTAATTAAAGGACAAGTTCACTATTGTAACCGCTCCCCCCCCCCCCCCCCTCCGGGCCCGCTCCCTAGCCCCCTTAAAGTGGGAGTAAACTCCCATCTCTGACTTTTACCTGTAGGTAAGTCTATAATAAAGCTTACCTCTAGGTACTGTAAATATCTCCTAAACAGTGCACATTTCCTTTACATGCAGCCGGTGACGTCACTAGTAAAAAATATATAAAAAAACTTTTTTTTTTCCTCAGTTTAGGCCGATATGTATTCTTCTACATATTTTTGGTAAAAAAAAAATCGCAATTAGCGATTATTGATTGGTTTGCGCAAAAGTTATAGCGTTTACAAAATAGGGGATAATTTTATAGCATTTTTATTAATATTTTTTTTTTACTAGTAATGGCGGCGACCAGCACATTTTATTGTGACTGCAACATTATGGCGGACACATCAGACATTTTTGACACATTTTTGGGACCATTGTCGTTTATACAGCAATCAGTGCTAATTAAATTCAGGTGTATGCTGTGCAGGAGGCACACTACACTGACTGAATATTAGGCAGATGCCGGTGTTGCACAAATCAACACCAGCAATGAGGGGGTAGATTCAGGTGTATGCTGTGCAGTGTGCAGGAGGCACACTACACCCACTGTAACAGTGCTAGGTTAGGAAGCAAAGCAAAGCTGACACTGTCCCTGCCTATCCTGCTCTCTCCCTGAACACTATACTCACTGTAACAGCGCTATCTAATGAAGTATAAATCACAGCTGACACTGTCCCTGCCTATCCTACTCTCTCCCTGAACACTATACTCACTGTAACAGCTCTATCTAAAGAAGTATAAAGCACAGCTGACACTGTCCCGGCCTATCCTCTCTATGAACGCCGCACAACACTACACAAGGCTGCCGCACTGGCAGCCTTATATAGTGTGGGGCGTGTACTAAACCCCCCTGAGCTATAATTGGCCACAGGCATCCTGCCTGTGGCCAATTATGGCTCTCCTGGCTGCCGGCTCTGTGATTGGCCAAGCATGCTGGGTCACAGTGCATGCTTGGCCAATCATCAGCCAGCAATGCACTGCGACTGGCGCAGTGCATTGTGGGCCGTTCGTATCACACAAATTTGATGCGAACGGCCCACAAAGTTCTGGTTTCGACGAACGGCCGATGTTCGATTCGAACATGGGTTTCGAATCGAACACCGGGTTCATCCCTACTGAGGACTGATGCCCAGAACTGGACAGCATACTCCAGGTGAGGCCGGACCAAAGTCTTGTAGAGTGGGAGAATTAGCACTTTATCCCTGGAGGTAATCCCCTTTTTAATGCATGCCAATATTGTGTTTGCTTTGTTAGCAGCAGCTTGGAATTGCATGCTATTGCTGAGCCTATCATCTACTAGGACCTCCAGGTCCTTTTCCATCCTAGATTCCCCCAGAGGTTCATCCCCTAGTGAGTAGATTGCATTCATGTTTTTGCCAGCCAAATGCATTATTTTAAATTTTTCTACATTAAGCCTCATTTACCATATAGTTGCCCACCCCATTAATTTGTTCAGATCTTCTTGCAAGGTTTCCACATCCTGCGGAGAAGTTATTGCCCTGCTTAGCTTAGTGTCATCTGAAAATACAGAGATTGAGCTGTTTACCCCATCCTCCAAGTCGTTTATGAACAAATTAAACAGGATTGGCCCCAGCACAGAACTCTGGGGGACCCCACTTCCCACCCCTGACCATTCTGAGTATTTCCCATTTATCACCACCCTCTAAACTCACCCGTGTAGCCAGTTTTCAATCCATGTACTCACCCTGTGGTCCATGCAAACAGACCTTACTTTGTACAGTAAGCGTTTATGGGGAACTGTGTCAAATGCTTTTGCAAAATCCAGATGCATCACATCTATGGGCCTTCCTTCTAGATGGCAGCTCACCTCCTCATAGAAGGTTAATAGATTGGTATGGCAAGAACGATTCTTCATTAATTCATGCTGATTACTGCTAATGATACCATTTTCATTACTAAAATATTGTATATAATCCCTTATCATCCCTTCCAAGAGCTTGCATACTATTGATGTTAGGCTAACTGGTCTTTAATTCCCAGGGATGTATTTTGACCCTTTTTTATATACTTGACTGAGTTCCCTAAGTACCTTCAGGTGCAAGCCATCTGGTCCCTGTGATTTATTAATGTTAAGTTTCCCAAGTCTATTTCTAATTCTGTCCTCTGTTAGCCATGAGGGTGCTTCCTGTGATGTGTCATGAGGACAAACA
The DNA here is from genome assembly GCA_028564925.1 of Lithobates sylvaticus. Taxonomy (NCBI): domain Eukaryota; kingdom Metazoa; phylum Chordata; class Amphibia; order Anura; family Ranidae; genus Lithobates; species Lithobates sylvaticus. The sequence goes on along the minus strand of CM053026.1, from coordinate 692,874,927 downwards.
CTGCAGTTTTGGTTACTGAAGCTCCCCGACTCCCTTGTGAAAACCCCATCTTTTGTAACCAGATGTCCTTCCTCATTCTTTATGGGACCAATATGGTCTGTCCTCCATTTTTTACTGTTTATATACTTAAATCATTTTTTGGGAATTTTAATTGCTTTCCTTGCCCCGTATTTCCACATCCATGATCAGGTCTGTATTGTTGGTAAACAGTAGATCTAGTAATGCCTTGTTTCTAGTTGGTGCATCTACCATCTGACCCATGAAATTGTCCTGCAAGACATTTAGGAACTGGCGAGCCTTAGACGAATGCATGGTTCCCTCCGCCCAGTCTATGTGATCTATCTATGTATCCCCGTGATAAAGGGAATACCTTGAATGATTGCCAGCCAATCATGAGAGCTGTTGACCCTGGTCTCTGAAATTCCCCAAAAAAACGAAATCCTCCTCGTTCAACAGTATCTCTAGTTCATCCATCTTGTCCACCAACCTCCTGGCATTGGTGAACATGCCACGTAGTTTAGAACACTGTCTTCTCATTGGGTGTTCCGAGGTTGCAAATAGGACTTGTTACTATACTTACCTTGGGTTTATGTGCTTTAGTCAACCTACCATTAATGCCCCCATTACTACCCTCTGGAATATGTTCCACGCTGACTATCTCTACCTTTGGACCCTCCCCCTGTCGTCTAGTTTAAAAACCCCTCTAACTTTTCAGCCATCTTCACTCCCAGCAGATCTGCATCCTCCTCATTTAGGTGCAGTCTGTCCCTTCTATAGAACTGGTGACTGACTGAGAAGTCGGCACAGTTCTCCAGGAACCCAAACCCCCCAGCAGTGTGTTTTCTGCAGTTTCCTTTCTGAAAGTAGAAGTGGTAAGAAGTCCATTCTGTATGCTAATATTCAGATCTAGAAAGGGAATTTGCATTTCATGATAGTTATAGGTAAGACGTACATTCCTCTCATTCCTAATGAGTTCTTGGACAAATTCATGTAGTTCTTCAATGGACCCTGTCTAGATCATCAACACATCATCATTATATCATTCCCAGGATATAGCGTGGGCGCGAAATGGAGCCGATGGATAGACCAATTCCTCTTCCCAGAGGCCTAGGTGGAGGCAGGCATAGGTCAGTGCCCACAGTGCCCCCCATTGAAGTACCTCTTACTTGTTGTTAGTATCTTTCATTAAATTGGAAATAGTTGTTCTTCAACAAGAACTCCAAAAGTTCCATGATAAATTCATTCTAGGTTCCCATCAGGGAATGATACTTCTCCAGATAGTAAAAGACTGCTCTCAGGCCCTATTCATGGGGTATGGATGTATAGAGTGTTTCCACATCTATACCTACCAAATGTGCCCCCTCCGGAATAGTTAGATTTTGTAGTTTCCTCAAGATGTCCGTCGTATCATTAACAAATGATTTTAGTTGGGTCTACATTTCCTTGATCAAAAGGTCAATTTTTTCCAGTTCTCTCAAGGGGGCCTCCTACCGCTGAAACAATTGGTCTTCCAGGCTTTTTTTAAGGGTTTTTATGGATCTTGGGAATGGTATAGAGGGCTGGGATATTAAAGGTAATAAGGTATTTCAGTTCATTTTTTGAGATGAGATCTGCCTCTTCTGCCAGCGTGAGTTTGTAATTAAGCTCAGAGCTCACCTTTGGGAAGGGATTGTTAATTGATCTCATATATGTAGGCTCATCTTTGAGTTGTCTTTCAATTATATTCTACATAGTCTTCATCATTCATAATAAATATATCTCCCCCATCACTATTTTTATCATTCTTTAATTCTGTTAGAGCTCTGTGTTCTTCAGTGTTCAAATTATCAAGAGACTGTGTGTTCCAATCAATTTTCTTCAGATCAGAACGTACAAGATTCAGGAAAATACTTATCCATTTGTTACTACTTAGTGACGGCATCTTAGTTGATTTTATTTTTAGGTTCACATCTCTCCTCCATTCATCCTCTTCATCACTACGTTCAGCACTTGAATCATTCTGTTCCTGTATGGACAGAGCATCTTCAGTACTGCTTTCAGTCTTAGTTAGACCATCAAAAACTGCAGTGAATTGGAACAGTTTAGAAAAGGAAGCAAATTTGCTCTACACATGGTTCAGAGAGAGAGAATATTCCCATAGAACCCTACAGAAAGTTAATAAAAGTGCATATGATACAGAAAGAAACTAAATGCTAACTGGAGACTTAAAAAAAGAAAATGAGGTTACGTCTAAATCTGAGCAGATTAGATATATTACCAAATATGGGACACAATGGAAAGAAGTCAAAGATTTGACATATACTCACAGTGAAACCTCAGTTGGCTAGGATAATAGGGCCATATCCCAAGATGGTGGACAGAAGAGCCAATAACCTCAAAGATCTTCTGGTACACTCTGAGTTTTTAAAAACTTCAGGTATCGAGAGACTTCTGAAAATAATGGGTATGTACCCTTGCGGCCACTGCAGCATTTGTCCTTTATATAGAGTATATTATAGAATTAAAAAATGCAGAAGGGACAAAATCCTATAAAATTTTAAGTTTTATCAATTGTTCGACAGAGAAAGTTATTTATATGCTAGAATGTCCATGCCATAAAGTATATATAGGGAAGACACATTGGTGAACATGTTCGAGCCATTAAGGACAAAGAAAAGGAACTGGAATCTCAGGTGGATCGTAAGCTCAACCCAATGGTACAACATTTTAGAGAACAACCAAATGGAAGAACAGAGGGTCTGAGAGTGAAGCCCTAAACCTTCGATAAAGGAGAGGAGACTTTGATAGAACCCTCCAACAGATTGAAAAACGCTGGATTTTTGAACTGGGTACACTTTTTGCAAAGGGAATGAACCATGAATTCAATTTTGGTGTCTTCCTTGAAAAATAAGGCATATAAAGGCATGGATTCATAATTTGTGGTAAATTTTTATACTTTTGGAATAAAGTTTAAAAACCATCTGTTTAATACACCTTATTTGTCCCAGAACCATTACCTTTTACTATATTTCCTGACAGGAATTGTTTAAGAAACATATAGCCAATGTTTGTGCGGTCCTCAATGACACATAATTATGTGTCTTTATATTAAAGGATTGGATTTTATTTATTTTTATCCTCCCCTAATGGGTTAAAGTTGAAAACTTCTTTCCCTCAGTGTTACCTACAGGTGCGGCGGTTATTACAATTAAGAAGTCTTCCTTAAATAGAACCCCATATGTTGTTCTGAAGAAGCTTGCCAGAAATGTGGGCAAGCGAAACATGTCAACCCAGGGGTACACTACTTGGAGCCCCCAAGCCCTGCTGCAGGATGTGACTCTAAGGTGCCTTTTAGAAGCATGCTGCCTGTCAGGGAAGGCATATCCATAGTGCAGATGGAGTTTTTCGGAGCATACATATGCACATGCACAGACCGGCAACTGGCCAGGCAGATGTGCTTAGTCGTGGGCATCAATGCAAGCACCTGTTACTAATGCTGGCACCAAGTGGGCTATTTAACCAGTTGCCGACCGCCCACTGTCTATTGACGGTGGGGCGGTGCGGCTCTCCTGGCGGGACGCCGTCATATGACGTCCTCTAATAAAACACGGCCGCGCGCGCGATCGCGGGCGCGCAGCCGTGCTCTGTCGGTGTCGGCGTGTCCCGGAGACACGCCGCGTCACCGACAGGGGTGAACAGCCATTGGGCATGGCTGTTCACCATGTGATCAGCCGCGATTACGTCACGGCTGATCACATTGTCAAGTCCCGGCTTTAGACCGCGCATGCGCGCGATCGGGAGCGCGCAGCGCGGTCATGTCGGTGGCGGCGTGTTCCCAGGAACACTGCTCGTCACCGACAAGGGTAAACAGCCAATGCCTGTCGGCTGTTTACCACGTGATCGGCTGTGATCCATTCACAGCCGACCACTAAATGTAAACAAAGACCGGTTACTAGCTGTTACCGGCTATTCTCTCCTCACACACCGTTACCAGTGTGAGGAGAGAACAGCCAGGACCAGTGAGTTACCGATCTTTGTCTGTTCTGTATTGTACTGCACCAAACACCTAAAGAGAACCTGTCCCATCGGGGGGGGCGCCCCCCCCCCCCCCAATTACAGCTGTCACCCAACAGTCACCACATCAGTGTCCAAAAGTGCACCTGTCACCCATCAGTGTCCAAAAGTGCACCTGTCACCCATCAGTGTCCAAAAGTGCACCTGTCACCCATCAGTGTCCAAAAGTGCACCTGTCACCCATCAGTGACCATCGCCAGTGACCGTCATAAGTGACCGCCATCTGTGACCGTCATAAGTGACCGCCATCTGTGACCGTCATAAGTGACCGCCATCAGTGACCCAGATCTGTCACCTATCAGTGCCCAAAAAGTGCACCTGTCACTCACCTGTCACTGTCAGAGACTGCCGTCAGTGGTTCACCTGTTACCCATCGCCAGTGACCCATCCGTGACCCTCATCTGTCACCTATCAGTCACCATCAGAGACTGCCATCAGTGACCGTCACACGTCACCCACCAGTGACCGTCACCCGTCACCCACCACCCACCACCCACCGTCACCCGTCACCCACCAGTGACCGTCACCCACCAGTGACACCATTCGTCACCTGTCACCTGTCGCCCATCACTGACCGTCACCCACCAGTGACACCATTCGTCACCTGTCACCTGTCGCCCATCACTGACCGTCATTTGTCACCAGTCGCACAGCCCATCATAAAGAATGTCCAAAAGATTATATTCAAGTGAGGAGGCGTTCCAGATCCTCGCCATGACTGATGAGAGCAGCGGGGAGTTCTCATCAGATTCAAATGCCAATTCCAATCGTTCAAATTCAGGATTTGAACCGATCGAAAGCAGTATATCTGCAAATGAATCGGAGGAAGAATGGATCCCTCCTAAACGAACACGGCGTTCTGGAAACCAGGCAGCCACCAGCAATGCATCCCAGGATCAAATTTCCAGGCCCAGTACCAGCGCTGCCGCCAGCGAAAGGCCACAAGAAATGCCCAGCCCCAGTACCAGCACTGCCGCATCATCACGCCCAAATGCCAGCACAGGAACAAATCCCCCAACTACCAGCACTGGAGTGCCACGTCCCCCAAGAGCCAGGGCCGCTACATACCTCCCAGATGGTCTTGCCAATCCAACATGGCTGCCTTCCAACTCAGGATCAGCAAGAATCCCCCCTTTCACCGCACAGCCAGGTGTGCAGGCCAATACCCAAAATTTTTCCCCAATTGATTGTTTTCATTTATTTTTGCCCGACACTTTTCTACAAGTCATCGTGGACCAGACCAATTTATATGCCCAGCAGTATATTGCCAACAACCCCCAATCATCTTACGCCCGTCCATTTGAGTGGAGAAGCTTGACTCTGGAGGAGTTCAAAGTGTTTATGGGCCTCACCATAAACATGGGGCTTACCAAAAAAAATGAAGGACATGCCTATTGGTCCACCGACCCCATCCACCATATGCCCATTTATTCTTCCGTTATGTCCAGGTCCCGATACAGGATGATAATGCGTTTTTTCCATTTCAGGGACAACAGCCAGTGCCCTCCCCGCAATCATCCAGATCATGACAAATTATATAAAATTCGCCCACTCATTGATTTCTTTTCCCAACGATTTGCAGAACTCTATGTCCCCGAAAAGCACATATGTGTAGACGAGTCCCTGGTACCCTTTTCAGGCCGGCTAGGAATAAGACAATACATTCCTAGCAAAAGGGCCAAATACGGAGTGAAGTTTTATAAGCTTTGCGAGAGAGCCACGGGATATTTGTATGCTTTCCGCATATACGAAGGAAAAGATTCCCAGCTCCAGCCCCCTGAGTGCCCGGCCTACATGGGCACAACTGGTAAAATTGTATGGGACCTGGCATACCCACTGCTGAGGAAAGGTTACCACATTTACCTGGATAACTTCTACACCAGCCTGCCCCTTTTCAGACACCTATACCTCGCAGAAACCCTGGCCTGTGGAACCTCCAGAAAGAATAGGAAGGGCTTCCCACAATCCATAGTAAATAAGAAATTGCGAAGGGGAGAAAGAGCAACCTTGCGATGCGACGAAGTGCTGGCTTTGAGGTGGAAGGATACCAGGAATGTGTTCATGATGTCCACCATCCATGATGACACTACGGTGGAAATTCAGAGACGACAAGGTCCCATCGTAAAGCCAAAATGTGTACACGATTACAATCTGTACATGGGGGGGGTGGATTTCAACGACCAAATGCTTCAGCCCTATTTAGCAATAAGGAGGTCCCGTTTTTGGTACAAGAAGGTAGCACTCTATTTAATTCATTTGGCCATTTATAATGCCTACATAGTTCACACCAAGTCCACAGAAAGCCCTTCCCACTTCCTAAAATTTATAGAAAATGTTGTCCGGTCCCTCATCTACGGTCAAAGACCCCCCCCAGAAAACCTTCGCTCCGATGCCGTTAGCCGACTTCACGAACGCCACTTCCCAGACCACATTCCACCAACTGAAGCAGGCCGAAGACGCCAAAAAAGATGTCGAGTATGCACCAAAAATGGATTTAGAAAAGATACCAGCTACCATTGTGTCGACTGTCCCTCCGAACCCGGCCTTTGCATTGGTATATGCTTCAGACAATATCACACATCCCTAAATTATTAGCTCATATTCCTAACCATTTCCCCATTTTCAACATCTGTGCTGACCATTCCCCATGCTTCCTCAAATATCCACTGCCTTCCACGTGAACTGACCCTGGCCTGTTTTTTGACTATGCCTCTGCCAACCGTTTGGACTGCTTCCATGTGAAATGACCCTGGCCTGTTTTATCAACTACGCTTCTGCCTACTGCTTGGACTGCTTACATGTGAACTGACCCTGGCCTGTTTTATCAACTACGCTTCTGCCTACTGCTTGGACTGCTTACATGTGAACTGACCCTGGCCTGTTTTATCAACTACGCTTCTGCCTACCGCTTGGACTGCTTGAACGTGAACTGACCCTGGCCTGTTTTATGGACTATGCTTTTGCCTACCGCTTGGACTGATCTGTTGCCCTGCTACTGTAGTACACAGGGGTCTCACATGTGAGGGGCTCCAGAAATGTTTTTCCGGATGGAGAAAACAATATTTTTGTTGTCTCCGGGTTTCTTAATTTCCGGATTAGGGTCTGGAGTCCGGAGGCTTCATAGAGATTTGGGTGGGTCGAAGCCTCTACCCCTGTGGCCCTGTGCACAGGTCTTACCTGATTGCGGCCCTCAGCCTGCTGCTGACTTACTGCCACTATCTCCCTGCCTGCAGCATAAACTGACCACACCTGGACACATTTTCTATGGACAAATGCTTTGGCTGTGCCGACGATATCCTGGTGCTAACTATAGACAATATTCCTACCTGCTGCCTGGATAATTACTATTGTTGCTAAGCACATCCCTGCCTGCTGCCTGCGGCCTGCTGTCTGCTGTCTGCTGCCTGCTGCCTGCTGCCTGCTGCCTGCTGCCTGCTGCCTGGACCAAATCCCT
>CM053026.1:692865557-692866952 GCA_028564925.1 Lithobates sylvaticus | reverse complement strand
CCATCAGTGTAGCCTCATCAGCGTACATCAATGAAGGAGAAAAATTACCTGTTTGCAAAATGTATTAACAAAATGTAATTTGGGTACAGTGTTGTATGACCACGCAATTGTCATTCAAAATGCATCAGCGCTAAAAGCTGAAAATTGGTCTTAGCAGGAGGGGGGTACACATACATACATGTTCTTTTTCATGCAATCATTTGAATTAATATATTAAAATCTAGAAACGATAAAATAGCCTTATGTGAGAATTATTACTGTCAATAAGGGGCTAATAAGTGTTCTATATACTTTTTGCTGGAAGGATTGGTTTGAAGTCTTAACATAATTAAACAAAGCTCTCTTTTATATGTATGCATTCAATGACATATATATATATATATATATATATATATATGTGTGTGTGTGTCTGTGTATATATACAGTGTGTGTATATATACGTATATATATTGAATTATTTGGCGTTGATGCCAATTTTTGCAGGTGTTCCTAGAAACATGTTTTTCCTCCAGAAATAATGGAACTGTATAGATACGTTAATACATGTATTTGGTTTTCACGTTTTTTTTTTTCTTTGCTTTTTTGTTGTTTTTACTTTCTATCTATGTTTTTAGATGTATAGATTTGTCATTAGCAATTGCAAAAACCATGAAATGTATACATATTGCCGACCAGCTGCCGCAGTTTTACTGCAGCAGAATGGCACGGCTGGGTGAAACGACATTATGTAACATCGCTTCATCCTGTGGCCACTAGGGGCGCGCGCCTGCTGCTTGCCCCCGAAGCCGATGTGAGTGCCCGCCGATCGCGATCACCGCCTGGCTCCCGTGATCGCTGGTAACACACCGAAAACCGGGATCTGTGTGTGTAAACACACAGTTTCTGGTTCTCTGAGGGGAGAAGAGACTGATCATCTGTTCATACAAAGTATGAACAGCGATCTGGCATCTCCCCTAGACAGTCCCCTCCCCCTTAAGTTAGAACCCAGAGAGGAGACACATTTAACCCCTTCATCGCCCCCTAGTGTTAACCCCTTCACTGCCAGTGACATTTTTACAGTAATCAGTGCATTTTTATAGCACTGATCGCTGTATAAATGCCAGTGGTCCCAAAAATGTGTCAAAAGTGTCCGATGTGTCCGCCATAATGTCGCAGTCCCAATAAAGATCGCAGATCTCCGCCATTACTAGTAAAAAAAAATAATAATAATAAAAATGCCATAAAACTATCCCCTATTTTGTAAACGCTATAACTTTTGTGCAAACCAATCAATATACGCTTATTGCGTTTTTTTTTTACCAAAAAATATGTAGAGGAATACATATCGGCCTAAACTAAGAAAAAACATTTTTTATATATATTTTTGGGGGATATTTATTATAGAAAGAAGTAAAA
>CM053026.1:692700557-692860557 GCA_028564925.1 Lithobates sylvaticus | reverse complement strand
TATTGTTTTTTTTTTTAAAACTGTCGGCCTTATTTGTATTTAGGGCAAAAAATAAAAAACCGCAGAGGTGATCAAATACCACCAAAAGAAAACTCTATTTGTGGAATAAAAAGGACAAACATTTTATGTAGGTATAATGTTACACGACCGCACAATTGTCACTTAAATTAACACAGTGCCGTAATCGCAAAAAATGGCCTGTTCATGAAGGGGGGTAAAACTTCTGGAGTGGTTAAATAAATTATTTACTCTTGGGTGGACTGGCCCTTTAATATAGTAATGCTATAAAATCATTAGTAATACAGACAGTCCCCGAGTTACGAACGGGTTAGGGACTGCCTGTTTGTTCTTAAGTCGAATATGTTCGTAAGCGCATGCGCAGAATGACAGAGACGTCGCTTTCCGACATTTTCCGATGTTCTGTCAAGTAGCTGCGCATGCGCAGACGTTGTTTTCCGACGTGCCCGCTGTCGAAAAGTGGCCGCACATGCGCAGAACGGCAGAGACGTCACGCCACCTCCCGTTCGTAAGTAAGAGTCGGAAGGTTGTTCGTAACTCGGGGACTGCCTGTAGTTATATAAAATAGTTAAGATGGCTTAAAATGTAACTTCACTCTCTCAATCAACACTGACTCTTTTTAATCCCTATGTTGCTAACATTAGAAAATAGATAGGAAAGTATATAATATTTACTTGTTTTAAAATGTTTCTTTTACATTTCTTCACTTATGGTACTTCCTGTTTTTCAGGCCTAGGCAAATGATGTCATACATCCCAGGAGCCTTCAGCAGGGGAGGAGGAGTTTTCTCAGCTAAGCACACTCTACTCTATTCAAATGCCTGAGCTAAGGGCAGTCGGATTCCAGGAAGTAAATGCTACACGAATCATCTGTCCTTACCTAAGATGTCTGCTGCTAGAAAAGCTATGATTAAGTGCCTTTAACAGTACGAAACGCGTCAACTATCATGTGGACCTGTGTCTCTGATTGATGTATGGATTAAGCTTTATTCAATAAAGGCATTATTTTGGAGTGCGGCCGTCCTTTTTCCATTTTCTGCCATTAGAAAAGCTAGGGGGGTGTTTTTCGAACTGATATCTCAGCAAAATTTTGAATTTCTTCAATTTTTGAAATCCATTAGGACTCATAGGTGATATTATAGGAACATACCAGTTACTAAGGATGAGTAGGGTAATTTTTTCAGCAAACATACTATTGGGAAATCAGGGGCATATACCAAATGGGCACTCAGTGCTGCCTGCTGGCACCTGCTCTCTTAGGTCTGATGCACGCTTATGCATTTATAGTGCTTTTTGCATTTTGCAGATTTGCACTACAGTCCATTTAACATGGTTTCCTATGGAACACGTTCTGTAGTGCAAATCTGCAAAATGCAAAAAGCACTAAAAATGCATAGGTGAGAATCAGGCCTTAGTGCTGCTTCTCTGAACCCAGTCCATGCTCCACAGGAAACAGTCAACAGTGGACAGTGCAGTTTGGAGAAGGGAGGGGTAGGGGGAGGAGGAGAGGGGAGCAAGGAAGTGTCTTTCCATCCTAGGCTATGGGCTGTGTTTTTTATTGATGCACACAATGTAGGGAGATACAACTTTATTTTCTGCACTGCAAAAGTATTGAATCAGGTAATCTGGGGCAGCAGTCATGGCACCAGCTTACAATGGAACATAGGCAAGAATTAAAGGATAAGTAAGCTGAATACTCAGTAAGTGATTAAGGTGTCTGTTTAATGAAACTGTGAACAGTGGTGATCCCGAGGACCACTGCTGATCTCAGTTCATTAACGGTTTATGAAAACAGAGATGATCGGGGAGAACTCCGATGATCTCAACACACTGAGAATCTTCATTGACTGACACAAAAACGGGCAGTTTATGAAGCTGAGATCTCAGCACTTCACTGGTGATCTGAGTGAGAATTCATTCAAAAAAGTCATCAATTGCAGCCACTGTGCCATCAAACGCAGCCACTGTGCCATCAAACGCTGCCACTGTGCCCATCAAACGCAGCCACTGTGCCATCAAACGCTGCCACTGTGCCCATCAAACGCAGCCACTGTGCCCATCAAATGCTGCCACTGTACCATCAAACGCAGCCACTGTGCCCATCAAACGCTGCCACTGTGCCATCAAATGCAGCCACTGTGCCATCAAACGCAGCCCAGTGTGACCCCTGCCCTGCCCGGCACTTACCCTGTCTTGGTGGGGCAGCGGGTGACGGTGACGAGCGGGGTCCTTCGTGCCAAGCATGGCGCTGGCTGTTTACCTTTTTTGACGCCTATTAGAGCCTATGGCTCTAATCAGGTGCTTCAAAAACACCCCTCGCCGCTGTAATTCAGGGCCCGTCGCCCGAAAAGGGGCCGGGCGCCTGAATAGGGGGTGGCAGCGGCGGCCATAGATAGATTCATGCAATGCATGAATCTATTGGTGATAGAGGGGATGGCAGGAGAGAGGGGGCGGGGCCCGTGCGCCCTTATGCACAAATATATATATTAAGTAGGGGGACTAATTACATTATTAATGAGGTGGGCGGTCTCCTCTGAGAATGTTCGTGTACTGAGTAGTGATAATTTACCGCCGCTTAATAAATGGACACCAGAGTGTTTCAGTGAATTTCTGGTGCTGTAATCTCGCTATGTCTCACGAGATTCCAGTATCAGGCGGCGTTCTCCATGGTTCGAATCGTTTGTAGATCGATTCGCTTCTCAAAAGGTGAAGAGATCTACACCCCTTCATAAACTGGCATCCAGAGGAGAACGATCTCCACTGTGAATGCCGAAGATCTCATCAGTGGATATTTCCCACTGCTTCTTAAATGGACACCAATATCAGCTGCTGAAAGGGCCTAAAAACGGAGGCATATCACTTTAAAGTGATATTAAAGTCTTGGGTTTTTTTTGTTTAAAAATACCAAACATATCATACAAACCTGCAGTGTAGTGGTTTTGCACAGAACAGCCCCGATCCTCCACCTCTCTGGTTACTTGCCAGCGCTCCTGGCCCCTCCCTCCTGTCTAGTGCCCCCACAGCAAACAGCTTGCTATGGGGTCACCCGCTGCTTTGTGTGGTCCATTCAGACATGGAGCCGAGGCTCGGCCCCGCCCTTCTCTCTCTCCTCATAGGCTCAATGATTTTGATTGACAGCAGCAGGAGCCAATGGGGCCCGCTGCTGTGTCTCAGCCAATCAGGAAGGAGAGTCCCGGGCAACCGAGGTTATGTTGTACAACATCGCTGGCTCTAGATGGGGCTCAGGTAAATATTAGTGGGAACTGCTGCACACAAGGTTTTTTTTTATCTTAATGCATAGACTGCATTAAGATAGAAAAAACTTCTGCCTTTAGAACTACTTTAATTTCGCCTTCTCCATTGACTCCAATGCATTTGGCCAAAGTGGTGAAGTTTCGGGCCTCATGCACACTGGCGGTTTTGTTAACTCTCTTTAATTCCTTTCCTCCTGACAGCAAAGTTTTGGCAGAAAAAAACACTTGATGCTTGTGAAATCATGTAAAGTGTTTAGGCACGTCACATGCTTGGGCATTAATTCATTTAATTTGCCAGAATAATTTATTCTGGCCATTGAAATGAATTAACCCTCAAGTGCTAAACACGCCTAGCGCTTAGGCACGTTTAGACACAATTAGACAAGATTACACATGTTTAGGCACATCCAGCGTTTTTTCTGCTAAAATTCTGCTGCCACTGGCAGTGGCTTTTTTTTTTCTGCCTGTAAACGCCACTGCCTCTAAATGCCTATGTGTGCATGGACACTAGACATGTGCACAATAGAAAAATTTGTTTATTTTCGTTTCGTTTCTTTCGTTTCCGTTGATTTCGTAACGATTCGTAAATTCGTAAGTCGTCAGTGTTCGTATTCGTAACGATTCGTATTTTCGTAAGAGTTATTTTTTCGTTGATTCGTTTTTCCGTTAGTTTAATTTTTGTTTATTCGAAATTTGTACGCATTCGTATTTTCGTAGATTTTAGTTACATTCGTACTTTCGTTAGATTGATTTATTCGTAACATTGTTTTCGTAGATTCGTAATCGGAGCATAATTCATAATTTTATGTAATGTGTATGCTATTATTACATTTTAAGAGACACGGAAAATTACGAATTGAAAAAAAAAGTTACGAATGTACGAATTTTTTCGTTCAATCCATTCGAAGGACGTTAAGCATCGCTATTGTAAGAGACACGGAAAATTACGAATCGAAAAAAGAAAAAAAAAGTTACGAATGTACGAATTTTTTCGTTCAATCCATTCGAAGCACGTTAAGCAGCGCCATTATAAGGGACACGGAAAATTACCAATTCAACAACAAAAAAAAGTTACGAATGTACGAATTTTTTCGTTCATTTTGATTTTCGTTGTTCCTGTTTTCGTTTTTCGGATTTTATTTTTTCGTAGTTTAGTTGTTTCTAATTTGGTCAATTCAGATTTTCGCTGTTTTTCGGATTCGTTCGATTCGAACATTCGTTAAAATTTTTAGCGAATGGTTCGTTCATTCGTACGATAACGAATGAACGAATATAACGAATTTTAACGAAAAAATGAAAAAAAAATAAACGAATTACACATGTCTAATGGACACATAGGGCTTGATTTACTAAAGGCAAATAGACTGTGCACTATGCAAAGTGCAGTTGCTCCAGAGCTTAATAAATGACGTAAGGCTTCACTTTGCAAAGAGTTCCCAATCAGGTGCAAGGAAAGAAAAAAAAATTCAGCAGAGCTTCTGCTCATTTACTAAGCTCTGGAGCAACTGCACTTTGCAAAGCGCACAGTCTATTTGCCTTTAGTAAATCAACCCCATAGGCTAATATACAGTGATGTTTAGAGGAAGGAGGAAAAAAAGCCAGCCACCCCTAGGAGCAGAAAAAACGTTCAGTGTGCATGAGGCCTACAACTCTCAATTTCCTTCATCCCTACTCCACTAGTTAATGCAGTTACTCACACCTCCCAACATTTTGAGATGGGAATGAGGAACACCTACCAGCAAACGTATGTAGGCATAGGACACGCCCCCTGCCACACCTCCTTAAAGGAGAATTAACCAACAAAAAAAAATTAAATCCACAAGGGCTTTTTTTACCACTACTATTCCTTTATATTGGCTCTTAAAATTTACTAATGCAGCCATTTAGAATTTGGATGAAAGGTTTAGCACTGGGAGACACTTTTTGAAAGATAAAAAGTGCATTTTATGTACAACTATATAGATCAGACCAAAATGAGGGACAAATGAGGGGAAAGAGGGACAGAGGGACATTGCTCCAAATCAGGGATTGTCCCTCGAAATCAGGGACAGTCCCTCGGAATCAGGGACATTTGGGAGCTATACCCATGTTATAAAGATGAGGATCGTGTGTACGGGGCATTAGTCAAGCTGATCCAATGGAGCTAATTTACTAAACGATCTGCACATGGACTGGTACATTGTTCGAGCGTTGTCAAGCAAATCATATCTTCATATGATTTATGATGCATGCAGACACACATGCATTGGCTAAAGTCTATATATGTGAATATTTATAAAGGTTGTCTGTTATGGAATGTACCCTGACTAAGCAGTGACATGCCTAAAATACAAATGTCATTTTCTCTTATGCTTTTGAGTCTATTATTTTGAAATGCACATATCATAGGGCACCATTCACACAATTCAAGTGTGTTTCCGCGCTTTCCTGCGCAGTGTGTAGGGCAGCTTATTCATTTCAACAGGCTGCCCCATGCAGAAAAGAAGTCCTTGACCTTTTTCAAAATCGCGGCGCACCGAACTGCATGATTCTGCAACACAGGGTCGGCACAAGGGGTGGGCAGGAGGGGCGGCTTCCCTGAGCACTGCTGTATTATCATGTGTTATTGGGGGGGGGGGGGGGGGTGCCACAAGGAGACTGGGGGAGAGGGGATTTGTGTTGGAAGGGGAAATTTGGGGGAGGCAGGGGATAAGAATTGTTCTAGGAGGGGACATTTGGGGGGGGGGGTGCTAAGGGTGGTGATTTAGGGAGATTTGTTTCAGGAGGGTGGGAGGGGGGAAGAAGGTTTGTGCTAGGAAGGGGGATTGGGGGGGTTTGTGCTGGGATTTAGAGTGGGGGCGGGGGGGGGGGGGGAGAAGATGAGTACTAGGAGTACAGGATTTGTGCAATGAGGGGTCACTTTTTTGGGGGGGGGGGGAGCATTTGAGCTGGGGGGGGGATTTGGGGGATAGAGGGGCAAAGATGTGATCTGGGAGGAGGGGGGATTTATGCTTAGGGAGAAAGCATGCAGATTAGTGCTCAGTTTGTTTGTTTTTTGGGACGGGGGTGATTTTTACTGACACATAATGCTCATACATCTTGAGGGGGCACAGTTTGGCATGTTTGCCCTGGGCCCCCAGATGTCCGTGTTCTGGAAATGGTGCAGCACCTTACATTTTTGCATGCATGAAAATTGTTATAAGATGCATGGGACTTGTATATCGCATACGCTTATCTGAACATGCACAAAATTCTATATTCTAGTGCTTGGAACAGAGGTTTCGGTCATAAATACCAGTACATATATTGCAGCAAAAAAGTGTAGGGGTCTTTGGTATGCTGTTTAGCTTGGCACATGTGCATTTCATTGCTTAGACAGCAAAAAAATGTAATAACATTTTCAGTGAAATGTTGACGCATACATTCTGGAGCTCCATGATTCAGCAACGGGATCAAATGGTTGAATAAACCCTATGAAAGCTCTGTGTGCTGAAATCCACAATCCTCGTCGCAATGTCCCTTCGACACAGGGTCTCTCAGGGTGTTGCTAGCAATGCTGCCAGTATCTGCTCAGCAAGTTACACACAGGCTGGATGCACTTCTTAACCAGGGAAGGGTTTATTATTCACTCAGAAAGCGATGTACATTCTTACATGGAGGAGTCAGATACAACAGGTCTCCCTCTAAGTATCATGCTGCTGCTTCCCAGTCCCACACACACTGTGACTGACTTCCTGGTACAGCCCCTCCCCCAGCATGCATCAGGAGAAAGGGGTTAAGGGTCACAGTGATTCTGCATAAACATTACAATTACAATCGCTTTGTACAGTACATGGCTATCTGTGTGTGCTCTCAGCTCTACAATGGAATAAAGTAATCCTTTATCCCTTCTCTGGTTTTATTTGCTGTAGCAAATCAACCCCAATGGCATAAAGTGTATATAAATCCTAACAATGAACTTATTTTTCTTGTTTCCCTCTGTTATGCTAAAAATACAATCGACAGTTCATTCTTTCATCTGTTTGATAAAGCCAACCCCCCCCCCCCCAAAGTTGATCCTGTTGATCCTGACAGAAATCCAGTGAACTTTAAACATCTCATGCTGCACTGAAATCTCAACAAAAATACACACACAGCTTTAGTACAGCCCTCCTGCTGGCTACTGATAACAATATTAAATAAGTCAATGGGCGCTGCTGCTCTCTATGGATCCCCTGGGTGACAAGAACACATCTAGACAAAAACACAAAAGAAGAAAGTGCAAAGCCGCCCCCTGTGTAACTCGGCTTTAATATGGAAAAGTTAAAAACACTACAATGGTCAAACTCACATGGTGTGGAGATAGATACAGCATACAGTAGCAATGCCGGCTGGACCAGGCGCATACCCATTAGGACCTGCACGTCGAGCGTGGTGGTGGATATCCTCGGATGTGCTGCCAGGATCCGGGTAACTAGGTTGAACGTCCACGGCTCCCCCTTCCCCTGTCGGGATCTTAAGGTGGTTATAGGAGTGCGGCCATAATGGACTCCTTATGCTGTATCTATCTTCACACAACGTGAGTTTGAACATTGTAGTGTTTTTAACTTTACCATATTAAAGCCGAGTTACACTAGGGAGGCTTTGTGCTCTCTTCTTTTACATTGTAATCTCAGACAGTGTTATCAGTACTACTGAGGTCTCTACCTTGGACTATCCCCCATGCATACCTCCCAACATTTTGAGATGGGAATGAGGGACACCTATCAGCAAATATATGTAGGCACAGGACACACCCCATGTCACGCCCCCTTAAAAGGAGAATTGTACAAAAAATAAAAGATTGGTTAAACCCACAAGTGCTTTTTTTACCACTACTATTCCTTTATATTGGCTTTTGGAATTTACAAATGCAGCAATTTAGAAATCAGATGAAAGGTTCAGCGCTGGAAAACACTTTTTGGTAGATAAAAAGTGCATTTTATATACATCTATATAGATCAGACCAAAATGAGGAACAAATGAGGAGGAATGAGGGACAGAGGGACATTGCTCCAAATCAGGGACACTCCCTCGAAATCAGGGACAGTTGGGAGCTATGGTCATGTTATAAAGATGAGGAGAGGGGGAGGCGTTCTGTAGTCTCAGCACACTTTCTGCACACTTCCTGTCCTAGAATGACAATGCTGCTCCTCCATAGATACAGAACCGTGAGTGAGAGTTGTCACCCTAGAACAGGGGTCTCCAAACTTTCTAAACAAAGGGCCAGTGTACTGCCCTTCAGACTTTAGGGGGGCCGGACTGTGGCCAGTAGGAGTGGAAAATGCCCATGTGTCAGTGGACGTAAACCATGCCCCATCATTGGTGTCAGTGGAAGGAATAGTGACCCATGGTTGATATCAGTGGGAGGAATAGCACCTTATCCTTGGTGTCGGTAGGGGAAATAGTGCCCCATGATAAGTGTCCGTTGTGGATGAACTAGTGGCCCAAGGGCCGGATAGAGCCACGCAGAGGGCCACATTCGGCCCCAGGGCCGCAGTTTGGAGACCACTGCCCTAGAACAAGAAGCAGTTTGCTGGCAAGAACATATTGTGAATATAAAGCAAAAAAAAAAATGAATACATTTGCCATGTCTAAGGACTGGTAAGCTGAAAAGCGCTGAACAATGTCTTGGTTTTTGAACTGAGTACTCCAGGGGGTGTTGGTGGTCTGTTCAGCTGCTTGGGAGATTCTGGAAGGCACATGTGTGCTGGTGGACTCTTTAAGTACATATACAATGTCTAAAGACTGGTAAGCTGAAACAGAGTACAATTTTGTACCTAGATTTAAATACACTCAGATATACTGAGTTATGCCCCGTACACACGGTCGGAAAATCCGACCACAAAATCCGTCAGACTTTTTCCGACGGATTTTGTCCGACACTGGTGTTGCATACACACGGTCGGACAAAGTTGTTGGAAAATCCGATCATTCTGAACGTGGTGACGTTCGTTGTGTACGATGGAACTACGTAGAGGCTATTAGCCAATAGGTTTGGTCTCGTAATTTGATCTGAGCATGCGTGGCACTTTATCCGTCGGAATTCTCTACACACGATCCGAAAAAGTCCGATCGGATTTTGTTTTCGGAAAATTTGAGAGCAGGATTCGACGGAAAAAGTCCGATGGAGCACACACACGGTCGGATTTTCCGACAACATGGTCCGATCGGACATTTTCCGTCGGAATTTCCGACCGTGTGTACAGGGCATAAGAGCACATTTAGAGATCTGGAGTTCCAACTTCAGTCTAACAATCCTGATCAGAGAACTCATTCCAGCTCAACATAACTACGTTTTAAATCCAAAGTCAGCCAGGCCCCCAGTTCAAGAGGGAGGTTAACAAAACAGCCTTCATGTTTTCAGATTTCAGTTAATAAACCTGTTCTATGACAACTATAGCTGACCTCTGCTTCTACTTGCCTGCCTGTCTATTGACTTCAACAATTGGGTCTGACATCATCCTGACCTCACTTTCTACATATTTAGTGCCAATCGGTGACTCAGGAAGTATTAAATTCATGGATTCTGCAGGACAGTCAATGCCAACCAGCATCTTCAAAGGGAGGAAGCAAGGCCTGGTCTTATCACACTCTGCCATTGCTAATTATTCAAAAAAGGTTGAAAATCAAATGAACTTTTGTTTAAATTCCCTTCTCTATAGGAGAAAGCTGCATATAGTTGGGTGATTTAAATGCCACTCAGTGCAGAGGCACTGCAAATATATATTCAACATGGTTGTGTCCAAAGCATTCTGCTTGCAAAGTACCCAAGTTTACAATCATTTGGTGCTTATCATAATTATATGAATTTGTGTATTTAAATTTTGTTTGTACTACAGTAAAGACCTTCTCTGTAAAGCTCTGATAGTTTACCTCTGCCACCTAGTGTTAGAATATCAGTACTTCAGACAGGGACCATCAACTATCATGCAGCTTTGATTAGAATTTTGTATTTCGGAAATGATGTACAAATATAGCTGAATAAGCAATAGGTAAAGCTCACTTCAACTGAGTGTGTTCTCTCTACCTTTGTACTTTTATGTTTTTCATTTTTTTTTTTTATTCTAATATACTGAAATGCGCTCAACAGCATTGCAATACACAAATTAAATCATTCCTCCAGATGAAGCCACGGGGAAGGTGGCGTAACTAGTAGAGGTGGAGCCTGGCGGTGGAACCTTTCGCAACAAGTGAGATCTTTCCTATGGATTTTGCATCAATGCTTTTAACTGTTTAAATAAATGTGAGTTGAATATTATCTGGGGTGGTGATGTTCTGTTTTTAATCCCCTGGATACTGCACTATTGGAGCCACTTTTGTTTCTTCTATGTTACTGTGGAACTACCGGCAGCCAATGTGGAGTCAAGTTTGAAGCAGCATAGTAGAAGGAAACTACACCTGTTGTAAATTATTGTCTGTTCCCTGAGAGTCTAACAGAATCTGTCAAGGACCAGTGTGGAGCATTACTTAAAGCGAAGAACACTTATGGACACTTACCGTATTTGCCGGCGAATAAGGCGGCTGAGCGTATAAGACGAACCCCTAATCTTCCATTTAAAACATTGGTTTTGTGCTATACTTGCCGTATAAGACGACCCCCTTCCGACCAGTCTGTCAGCCTGCTGGATGTGCGGTAATGCCGTATGTTCAGTAGCTTCGGGTAACAGGTAACATACTGTCTCACAGTATACATACAGTATACCGCGCTGAGCCAATCACGGCAAGCGATGTATTCGATTAATGAATACAAAGCCTGCTCGGATTGGCAGAGGCTGTAACATCATCAGCCCGTGCCTCTGACTCTCAAAGCCAATCAGAGTAGGCTACTGTACGTAGCCTGCTCGGATTGGCAGAGGTTGTTACTCCAATCTGAGCAGGCTTTGTATTCATTAATAGAATACATTGCTTGCCGGGATTGGCTCAGTGGTGTATACTGTATGTATACAGTATTACCGCACATTCAACGAGCATCCAGAGGGCTGTCATCTAGCGGGCGGCTTGCATATAAGACGACCCCCACTTTATACCCGGCGTATAAGATGACCCCCGCTTTTTGTCCATTTTTGTTTAGTGTAAAAGGTCGTCTTATACGCCAGAAAATACGGTACCTGTCCAGGCTGCCCGCACTGTCGGCTGTCAGGTGCTGCTGCCGCCATCCTCGGTAAGGGAATCAGGAAGTGAAGCTGCGCATGCGTGACTCGCACTGCACTCTCCCACTGGTCCCTGCTGTTTTCTGGGACCCGGCAGAATACAGCGGGGGGGACGGAAGTGGCATAGATACCCGCGGGTGGCTCGGGTATCTATGCCCGGAAGTGGGAGCAATATACCTGTATTAGACAGGTATCTGCTCCCCCCCCCCTGAAAGGTGCCAAATTTGACACCGGAGGGGGGGAAGAACCGGAAAAGCGGAAGTCCCATTTTTGGGTGGAACTCTGCTTTAAAGTGATTGTAAGAGTTCGTTTTTTTTTTGTTTAAAATAACAAACATATCATACTTACCTCCACTGTGCAGCTCGTTTTGCACAGAGTGGCCCCGAACCTGCTCTTCTGGGGTCCCCTGGAGACTCCCTTGGCCCCTCCCCACATCAGCTAACCCCCTCTGAGAAGTGTTTCCCCGATGGGGTTACCTTGCACTCCCGAGTCCAGCATTCTGTGTCCATAGCCGCCGAATGTATGACACCCTCACAGCGCCCACATCATTGGATTTGATTGACAGCATCAGGATCCAATGGCTGTGCTGCTATCAATCTAGCCAATCAGGACAGGAGACACCGGCTAGAGCTGGTGTGCTTGTCCCCGGCACAAGAAAAAGAGGGTTCAGGTAGTTAAAACGGGGAACTAGGAGGTAGCTGCACTGCAAGAGGGTTTTCACCTCAATGCATAGAATGCATTGGCCCTGTGCTGAACACATGCACACTCCTAATGCCCCGTACACACGAGCGGATTTTCCGTCGGAAAAATCTTGGATGGTTTTTCCGACGGATTTCCACTCAAGCTTGGCTTGCATACACACGGTCACACAAAATTCTCTGACGTACAACACTATGACGAGCCGATAAAATGAAGTTCAATGCTTCCGAGCATGCGTCAATTTGTTTCCGAGCATGTGTAGGAATTTTGCGCGTCGGAGTTGCTACAGACGATCGGAACTTTTTCCAACCGAAAAATTAAGAACATGCTCTCAAATTTTTGCTGGCGGAAATTTGGCCAGCAAAAGTCCGATGGAGCATACACACGGTCAAATTTTCCGGCAAAAAGCTCTCATCAGTCTTTTGCTGGACGAAATTCCGATCGTGTGTATGCGGCATAAGAAAAGAAAAAAAACTCTCTACCAATATACACAAAACTGAGCATGTGCAGCATAACCCCAAAGGCTCTGTTCTATCAGGAGATTTATTAACCAATTCCCGACCGGCACACGACGATATACGTCCGCAGAATGGCACGGACAGGCAGGAGGGTGTATATATAAGTCCCTCCTTAATGCTGTCCGTGCCATCGGGAGCGCGCCGGTCGGGGCCCCCGTGAGGCCGGTCGCGGGTCCCGCGGACTCGATCGCCGCGGGGACACCCGCGATCATCTCACGGGAAGGCATAACGGGGAGATGCGGAAATAGACAGCATCTCCCCGTTCTGCCTAGCAACTAGTGATGCCGATCTCTGCTCCCTGTGATTGGAGCAGAGATCAGCATTCACTAGCTGACAGCCACGCCCCCCCACAGTAAGAAACACACCCCTAGGCATACTTAACCCCTACACTGCCCCCTCGTGGTTAACCCCTTCACTGCCAGTGTCATTTATACAGGAATCAATGCATTTAAATAGCATTGATTGCTTTATAAATGACAATGGTCCCAAAAATGTGTCAAAAATGTCCGATGTGTCCGCCATAATGTTGCAGTCACAATAAAAATCGCTGATCACCGCCATTACTAATAAAAAAAAAAAATATTAATAAAAATGCTATAAAACTATCCCCTATCTTGTAAACGCTATAACAATCAATAATCGCTTATTGCGATTTTTTTTTTTACCAAAAATATGTAGAAGAATACGTATCGGCCTAAACTGAGGAAAAAAAAAATTTTATATATATATTTTGGGGAATATTTATTATAGCAAAAAATAAAAAAGTATGCGTTTTTTTTTCAAAATTGTCGCACTTTTTTGTTTATAGCGCAAAAAAGAAAAACCGCAGGGGCGATCAAACACCACCAAAAGAAAGCTCTATTTGTGGGAAAAAAAGGACGTCAATTTTGTTTGGGAGCCACGTCGCACGACCGCGCAATTGTCAGTTAAAGCACGCAGTGCCGAATCGCAAAAAGGGGCCTGGTCCTTTGGCTGCAAATTGGTCCGGTCTGAAAGTGGTTAAGGATGGTGAACGAAGAGGAAGATCAGAGAAGACAGGATCAAACAGCCTTTTTACACAACGCGGTGGATTAACTCCTTAGGTCCCACAGTGATCATAACAATAATAATGCTTTACTGCATATACAGACTGATTTTACTGTTGTGGGTTTAGTAACACTTTAATTAGCTGACTGAGGGTCTCCATTCTGAGAAAACATTCAAACTTTGATTTTGACAATTCATTTTGCCAAAATCACTTTGCTGCTTTTTAGTGTTCGACATCATTTTACATTTAATAGTTTTGATTAGTGAAGTTATATAAACACTTATTACCTTCCTGCCTGTCTGTTTACATTTTGCTGTTTAAACCACACTGGGATAAAATGTTTCTAGAACTGGTTCCAATACAGCAAAGACAACACCATAGACTTGTAATATTGGGGAGTTCCAGCACTGGAAGTGGCTCGCCGCCAGATGACTGTTCCCGAGCAGCCAAGGGCCAAGGACAGAGTGGTCAGCCCTGGAAATTGGGCTCAGAATAGCTGACAGCAGCAGTATGTGGAGACCTGGCGGGGTGCAATGTACGGGATAGAGAGGGGAGTCACCAGACTGCTGCCATATAGCCATGATGGATAGATACAATTAACACTTGCTGAAAAACAGAACAGCTACAATGAGTCAGAGCTGGATCTCTCTTCACTTATAGCAGCGATTGGCACCCACACAAAAATGTAACACTTGCTTTTACAGTTGTTTAACATAAAACACTGGAGTTCAGAGCCGGAAAGGAGAACTTAAAGTGGGGTTGCAGCCAAAAAACAAAAAGGGGCTTAAAAATCATAAAAAAAATTAAAAAAAAAATAATAATTGGAAAAAAAAAATTTTTTACTCACCTCTAAATGCCTGTTGCTAGGGGGTCCCTCGAAGTCTGCCACCTTCATTGCCCGGGCTAAAAGTCACTTCCTGTAGGCAACGCACAGTCATCTGGGACATGTCATGTGTCCCAGATGAGTGAGCGTCGAATCACGGCGCACGGCGCCGCTCGCGCATGCGCAGTGGTGCCCGGCTGTGAAGCCCAGCCGGGTTCCCACATTAAGAATGCCGGCGTCGTGAGCGGAGCGGGGAACGAGGGGGGGGTCTCGTTCCCCCGCATCGCTGGACCCCGGGACAGGTAAGTGTCCGATTATTAAAAGTCAGCAGCTGCAGTATTTGTAGCTGCTGACTTTTAATTTTTTTTTTTTGCCCGGCCCTCCTCTTTAAATTGACTATTTGGGAGGATTGTGTCATACAAATACAGAACGTTTGACAGGAGATCATTCGTCTAATTTTATCAGTTTGAGATTAAAGTGATACTTATTCTTTATTTCGGTAATGGTATTTTTTTTTTTTTTATTATTTTAAGTTCTCCGTTATATACAAAACTTTTATTTATCTTACTTAAAAAATTGTCCTTCAACTAGAAGAAAGAAAGTTGCTTCTTGTATTATAAAGCTGGCCATACATGGTTAGATTTTCATTAGATTTTTTGTAGGAAACTTTCTTTCTTCTTTTTGCCATCATTGAGTCAACTAATTTTGTTTAAAAGCCCTTTAAATGGTGTCCAGACCTATTAATGGAATCCTGGCGTATTAAAGGAGAACTTGGAAAGAAGAAAGAAATGGCTGCACATCCAGAACTTTCCGACCATGTGTATGGGGCTCTAGACGGGTTTCACACATACATCTTGTGCTTAATCATCAATATGATTAAGCACAAGATCTATGTGTGAAACGCGTCTACCTGACCACAGTTTGGTGTCTCTGGTGTTATCTTTGTGAAGCAAAATAAAAGGCAAACACCAGAGACACTAAACTGTGGTCAGGTAGACGAGTTTCAAACATAGATCTTGTGCTTAATCATATTGATGATTAAGCACAAGATCTATGTGTTAAACGTGTCTACCTGACCACAGTTTGGTGTATATGGTGTTATCTTTGTGAAGCAAAATAAAAGGCAATCACCAGAGACACCAAACTGTGGTCAGGTAGACGCGTTTCACACATAGATCTTGTGCTTAATCATATTGATGATTAAGCACAAGATGTATGTGTGAAACGCGTCTAGAGCCCCATACACATGGTCGGAAATTCCGACCAAAAAATCCGTCGGATTTTTTCCGACGGATTTTGTCCAACACTGGTGTTGCATACACACGGTCAGACAAAGTTGTCAGAAAATCCGATCATTCTGAACGTGGTGACGTTCGTTGCGTACGGCGGAACTACGTAGAGGCTAGTAGCCAATAGCTTTGGTCTTGTAATTTTATCTGAGCATGTGTGGCACTTTGTCCGTCGGAATTCGCTACACACGATTGGAAAAAGTCCGATCGGACTTTGTTGTCGGAAAATTTGAGAGCAGGATCTCAAATTTTTCCCGACGGAAATTCCGAAGGAAAAAGTCCGATGGCGCCCACACACGGTCGGATTTTCCGACAACATGGTCCAATCGGACATTTTCCGTCTGAAATTCCGACCGTGTGTACGGGGCATAAGTGACCACAGTTTGGTGTCTCTGGTGTTATCTTTGTGAAGCAAAATAAAAGGCAATCGGAAGTTCTGGATGTGCAGCCATTTCTTTCTTCTTTCCAAGTTTCCCACGGAGGTGGGACAGAGTTAGCACTCTGCAAGATACTCCAATCAGCATTATCTTTATACACCTGGAGCAGCAGTTCTTTTTCTTGTATTAAAGGAGAAGTCCAGCCTGAGCTCGTTTTGACTGGGCTTCTCCTATGGATCACAGGATTGCAAATCGTTTTGCACTCCTGTGACCCTTTTTCAGCAGACAGCGGTCTAAACTCTGCTCTCTGCTGATGTCACGGATATCAGTCCAGGAATCGCGTCATCCCGACAATAAACAAAGAAGATATTTGCCAGCACACCAGGCAGTGTGCTGGCAAATATCTACTTTGTGACTTGAACAAGTATCCAGCTGGTTGTTGCTACAGCACCCAAATCTTGAGAGCTTATACCAGGAAAGTGTACGAAGTATCCTGACAATAAAGTCTGGATCCGCCAGGTGCCTGGACTGACACCCATATCAGCCTCTCGGCGAGCCGCGGAGAGCCTGAGACGGCTGTTCCCTGCCCCTCCTCAGCTCAGCGCTCCAATGAGCGAGAAGGAGCAGAGCGGAGAGCTGATGATTGACAGTCAGCAGCTCTCTCCTCTGGGAGCTGTGAGAACTGAGCCATCAACGATGTTTGATCGCTTGGTTCTCAGTGTAGAAGCGGCGATGCTGCATCCATCTAGGTACGTATGATGGAGGAAAAAAAAAACAAAACATACTTCTCTTTTAAACAGGCTCCTTTACAATATGTACAAAAAAACACATTTACTATTAGAAATTAATTTGAGAAAAATGTTGCAGCCTGGTCTTTCATGTTTTCTTGTCACTATAGTCGAAAACGACCATCAATTTGACCCCACTAACCCATAAAATCTTTTTTTCCAAAAAAAATGGCGTATGGCCAGCTTAAAGTGTTACTAAACCCAGGACCCTGCATTCACTATATCTGGTCTCCCACAGTACACAGAACATGAAAATGCAATTATTTTAGTAAATATAAACGGCTAAATACCTTTTCTCATCAGCAGTTAGAGCAGTCTTGTGACTTCTGTCAGTGTCTGGTTAAAGCTTGTAGGAGGAGTTTTCATCCACCCCTAATTGTCCTATGAAGCTGCATAACTCCTGACCCTCTGTCTGGACATTGCTAATTGGCCCTGTGCTGATCACATGCACCCTCCCAAGGAAAGAAAAAACTCTGGCAATACACACCAAACTGAGCATGTGCAGCTTGCCCCCAAGGCTCTTTTCTATCAGGAGATAGATTGGGGACAGTGAAAAAGGGGAGGATGTGAGAAGACAGGATCAAACAGCCTTTTTACACAATGCAGAGGATTAACCCCTTAGGTTCCACAGTGAGTATAACAAGCATGCTTTACTGCATATACAGACTGATTTTACTGTTGTGGGTTTAGTAACACTTTAAGTTCTAACCCACACCCTGTGCTGCTGCAATGTGCACATTACTGTGGCTATGATGTGTCCATTTGCAATGCAGCAATTTTAATTTTTCAATGAAATTTTATTAAATGTTTACAGATTTACAGATAACCGGTATATCGTAAGTATTCAATCACCTAACTAGTGTAGTTACAATGCTTTAAAGAGGAAGTAAAGCCTCTTGGAAAAAATAAATAAAAAAGACACCCTGCAAGGCAAAGGCATAATGAGCTAGTATGCATAGCATACTAGCTCATTATGAAAAACTTACCTGAAAACTAAGCCCCCGAAGCCGTCCTTATCCTCGATCTTCTTCGCCGCCATCCAGGGCTGGAGTGACTTCCGGGTCTCGCTGCTCCAGCACTATCATTCGCTGGAGCGGGGATGACGTCACTCTCGCGCATGCGCACGAGATCGGCATATCGCCGTGATCTCGGCATCTTCAGTGCGCCCTCAGTGCGCCTGCGCGCTGCTGTCTACGGCGCATGCGCCGTAGACAGCAATGCCTTTTCATCGCTAAATATCTCCTAAACCATGTAGGTTTAGGAGATATTTATTGGACCTACAGGTAAGCCTTAATCTAGGCTTACCTGTAGGCCAAAGTCATATGGAAGGGTTTACTTCCACTTTAAGTAGGTTCAATAGCGTCCTTCAGGCCAACTAAGGTTATATATGGAGAAGACAGTAAAAAGACAATAATAATCCAATATCTCTGAGGTTACTATGATATAAAGGATATCATGTAGTTATAAGAACCGATGGGGTAGTGTATGTAATATCATATAGAGACAAACGGTCATGATGGCGTGAAACACCTAACAGGGTAGGTGGTGTGGTCCTTAGACCTGCTAACTCAGTATGGTGTATCTGGGTAGCAAAGTGTAATGAGTAGGGGGAACTTGATAAGGGGAAAATAGGGGATAGAGGGGTGACGGATTGGTTACGTGACCCAGTAGGGTACTGATTATCCTTCCATATGTGAGAGTTTAAGTGTTAGTGTGAGAGATTCCAACGCTTGTGGAATGTCTATAATGTGTCCAGCAGGCCCATGTAGTTTGAAATTTGTTGGGGTTTTCTTTGGCTTGGTGAATGAGTTTTTCCCTTTCGGCTATTTTGTCCACACGGGCAATCCATTCGGCGACTGTAGGTGTGTCAGTGGTTCGCCAATGAACTGGTATACACTGGGTGGCGGCATTGATAAGATGTAGGTTAAGGGATTTTTTATAAGAGGACAGTGAAAGGGATGTATGGTGGAGTAAGTATTGTGCTGAAGTGAAGTCTGGGGTGTAGGTTGTGATGTCAATGATCAAATTGTGTCTAGCCTTCCAAAAGGGTTGTATTAGTGAACATTCCCACCAAATGTGGAGTAGTGTGCCATGGGCAACGTTGCGCAATGCAGCAATTTTAACCCCTCCTGTACAGTTTGATTGGTGGAACTGCCATTTAAACTCATCCACAGACATCAATAGGACCCCCCCACAACCACATGTCAGACGTGGTTATGGTGATTGCGGTGTGGTAGTTCAATGAAAAAATGTATTACAGTGCCTTGCAAAAGTATCCCCCTTTACTTTTTACCTATTTTGTTACATTATAGCCTTTAGTTCAATGTTTTTTTTAATCTGAATTATATGTGATGGATCAGAACACAATAGTCTAAGTTGGTGAAGTAAAATTAGAAAAATATATACATAAAACTAGTTTTCAGAAATAAAAAACGTATAATTGGCATGTGCATGTGTTATGAAGCCCATAAAAAGCTCTGGTGCAACCAATTACCTTCAGAAGTTACATAATTAGTGAAATGATGTCCACCTGTGTGCAATCTAAGTGTCACATGATCTGTCATTACATATACACACCTTTTTGAAAGGCCCCAGAGGCTGCAACACCTAAGCAAGAGGCACCACTAACCAAACACTGCCATGAAGACCAAGGAACTCTCCAAACAAGTAAGGAACAATGTTGTTGAGAAGTACAAGCCAGGGTTAGGTTATAAAAAAATATCCAAATCTTTGATGATCCCTAGGAGCACCATCAAATCTATCATAACCAAATGGAAAGAACGTGGCACAACAGCAAACCTGCCAAGAGACGACCGCACACCACAACTCACGGACCGGGCAAGGAGGGCATTAATCAGAGAGGCAGCACAGAGACCTAAGGTAACCCTGCATAGAGTTGGGCTTTATGGCAGAGTGGCCAGAAGAAAGCCATTACTTTCAGCAAAAAAACAAAATGGCACGTTTTGAGTTTTCAAAAAATGGTATGTGGGAGACTCCCAAAATGTATGGAGGAAGTTGCTCTGGTCTGATGGGATTAAAATTGAACTTTATTGGCCATCAAAGAAAATGCTATGTCTGGCACAAACCCAGCACATCACATAACCCAAAGAACAACATTTTCAGCAGTCGGGACTGGCAAACTGGTCAGAGTTGAGGGAAAGATGGATGGTGCTAAATACTCTGTGTGTGATTTGAGGCTAGGATGGAGGTTCACCTTCCAGCAGGACAATGACCCCAAACACACTGCTAAAGCAACACTTGAGTGGTTTAAGGGGAAACATGTAAATGTGTTGGGGTTGCCTAGTCAAAGCCCAGACCTCAATCCAATAGAAAATCTGTGATCAGACTTAAAGATTGCTGTTCACAAGCGCAAACTATCCAACTTGAAGGAGCTGGAGCAGTTTTGCAAGGAGGAACGGGTAAAAATCCCAGTGGTAAGATGTGGCTCGCTCATAGAGACTTATCCAAAGAGACTTGGAGCTGTGATAGCCGCAAAAGGTGGCTCTACAAAGTATTGACTTTAGTGGGGTGAATAGTTATGCACATTGACTTTTTCTGTTATTTTGTCCTATTTGTTGCTTGCTTCACAATAAAAAAAAAAAAAAAAATCTTCAAAGTTGTGGGCATGTTCTGTAAATGAAATGATGCAAATCCTCAAACAATCCATGTTAATTCCAGGTTGTGAGGCAACAAAACACGAAAAATGTCAAGGGGGGGGGGGGGGGGGGGGAATACTTTTGCAAGGCACTGTAGGTGCGGCAAAAAAGGGGTGGCAAAAACAGGTATGTGGAGGCGGTTGTATCACCTTCTGAACACTTGTACACCAACTGTCAACCCCGGTCTGAAAAGCGATCCACTGCCTCCCGTGTATCTCTTTTGAGCTATGTTGATCTGCATAGAGCAATGAAGGCTCAACACAAATACACATTGAAAAACAATTGTTTTCTATGTGCCCTGTTTACACCACAATGCTGCGTTAGGGTGATTTGACTTGCGTAAAAATACAGACATGATGCATTTGTACACAGCGCAACTCCCCGCACTTTATGTCACAGTGCCACAGTGAGGTTGATTTACTAAAACTGGAGAGTGCAAAATCTGGTGTAGCTCTGCATAGAAACCAATCAGCTTCCAGGTTTTATTGTCAAAGCTTAATTGAACAAGCTGAAGTTAGAGGCTACTATGCGGAGCAGCACCAGATTTTGCACTCTCCAGTTTAGTAAATCAACTTTAGTGTGTCACAACATATTGCAATACATTGGTTTCAAAAGACATTGATTGCTATGATAATGTAAGAATTCAATTATATCAAACATGAAAATAATATCAAACATAAAAACCCCCTGAATCCTAATTCATTGTCAAGCATAAATTTTAACCAGGTTCAGAGGAGTCTCATCTGTTTGGTGAACAAGTGAGACAAGCTTTATGTAATGCATAAAGTAGAGACCTGAGATCTCAGCGCAGAATATGACGACCCCAAGGGATTTCAGAGTAACAAATGCAGCCGATTAGCAAGTCAGATAGAAAAATAGAAAGGGTAAAAGTAGGTGAGTAGAAGGAAGAGGAAGAAAGGGATAGAGAAGAGGTAAGTAAGTTAGATCGTGACCACACGAGTGTTCAAGGAATAAGTTGTCTCTCACATAAGTATTTTTTCTGTATTTTAGTATAGATGCTCATGCTAGGGCCTTGAAATCATCAGTGTCCAAATAAAGAATACATGGGGTTCATCTTATACAAAATTACTCTTATCTGCTGCTATATTGTTGGGTAATCAGTGCCTTCACCCCCCCCCCCCCCCCCCCCCCATCAAACAACATACTTCAGCAATCCATTTACCAATAGTAGTGGTTATGATTTTGTGACAGTGTCTAGGTATGAGTGCTCTAGCTCCACAGAGAAAGAATCTAAACAATAATTTCCTGGCCGTTGAGATTGATCCAGGAAATATGGAAGGTAAGGCCCCTTTCAGACGGGGTGGACTCTGTCCCGATCAGCATGGGATCCACTCACAGATCCCCTGCTGATCAGAGCTGAGCAGGTAGATGACACATTGGTGTCCGTTAAGTTTTTGCAGAGTGGACATGGTCCACCTAAACGGAAGAGGACTGATCCCATTACGTTTTTTTTTTTTTTTTAGCGGATTGGACCTGAAGGTAGGCGGGTTTTATCTCATCGTGTCCTCCTAAAAGGTGTTTAAGGCAGTTTCTGGGCTCATTTGGAGTGTAATTGATGGACTTGTGCTATTTTTTTCCCCATTGCTGTATAACTAGAGGGCAACTCCCCCCACATATGTGTAAGAGTGCCAACCTCTTTTGAAAAACATCAACACAGATTTGAGCGTTTGAGAAAGATTTGAAACAGTCTATAAGGAAATATATACCAATGAGTTGAAATTTTAAAGTTCTGTTGGCAGGATGAAAATGTGGGTTGACCAGGAAGAGGTCTATAGTGAGAGGAGAGTTGAATAATGGATATGGCTTCCATGCTTTTAGTGCTGATGCTGGGAAAAATGGCGGAATTGAGGACGCAGGAGAGGAAAAGGGTGGTATCCATGGAATAGCTGGTAAAGGGATAGGGAAGGTATCTTCTTCTATCAGTACCTATAGTCTGTGATTGTTCAAGTCAAACCAATCAAGAGTATGAGGAAGTCATTTTGTAATATAGCTTCTCCATGCTCCTTTATCCCAAAAAGAATCTGATATCCAAACCTAGGCCTCCTATTTCCCCAGACTTATTTTATTAAGGCCGTGTATTAAGATCTGAGGAGGAGGTTCACTTTAAAAAAGAGCAATTCTGCCAACCAGGTATGGTGTTGAGTTGACCCAACCAAGATTGCATTTCCACGCATAGATCATGTTATGCAGCATATGTGTTTTGATGTGCTGCAGTGCGTTGTAAGTTGGGCTCTGTTGTCCAATGCATTGGAGTACTATTCACAATAAAGGGAACCACAACACACCACACATAGAGCAGGTGCATTGACTTATAGTGTGCTAGTCATGTGCTGAAAACGCCCCCCTCGGCTTATACTCGAGTCAAGCACTTTTCTGAAGCAGAGAATGAAATTTTCCGACCCGACTTTGGGGCCCCGTACCTCGGGGCCACTTGGTGCTAGGAACCCCAAATTTGGTGTGCAAACCCAGTGGAACCAGCACTACAACATATCCAAATGGGGTTTCTAGCACCAAGTGGCCCCGAGATACGGGGCACCAAAGTCGTTTCTGGAAAATGTCATTCTCTGCTGCAGAAAAGTGCTTGACATTTTCTGAACCGACTTTGGGGCCCCGTATCTCGTAATATTTGGGGTTCCTAGCACCAAGTGGCCCCAAGATACGGGGCCCCAAAGTCAGTCAACTGTGTCCATCTGCAGCAATGTAATTTCAGGACCCTTTGGGTCCAGAGACCCCAAATGTTGGCTGCAGATAGGGGGCATCTAGGGACCCTTAACTACCAAGTTTGAAGTTTGGGGGACCTATGGCTGCAAATGGGCACAGTGAGGCATGAAAATGGGCACAGTGAGGCTGCAAATGAGCATTGTTGACCCTCTTTTCCACTTACAGTAGCTGCGCATTTCTCACCCTAGGCTTATACTCGAGTCAATAAGTTTCCCCAGTTTTTTTTGTTGTAAAATTAGGTGCCTCGGCTTATATTCGGGTCGGCTTATACTCAAGTATATACAATATGTATAAACTGTTACACATTCCCTTAAAACACATTTCTTTGTCTTCTGCATGCTGTGGAAATCTACTTGTGTGAAACAGGCCTTAGGTTAAATAAATAATTAAACCAAAAATGATTCATTTTTTAATATAGTAAATCGTAAAATATATAAAAAAATATATAAAAGATACAAAGTTGAACCTGCTTGTAGGAGAGCTTATCCACATTCTGTATATCTCTGGACCCTTGGGGTCCATCTCCCGGTGCTTCCATTGGAATTGATTTTTGAGATCCGATTGGGGTTGGTTTCTGAGATTGGATGGAAACGTTCCAAAACAGAAAGCATTTTTCACTTCCCTCTCCCTCTGGTGATAATTGAAGCCAAAATAGCCCTTTCGCCATGTAAACATTTTACTTTCGCCATGTAAACATTTTACTGAATTTGGTGTTAAATTTGGGTGCAGCCTACAGTAAGCAGAGATCAGACACCTGGGAAAAATATTTAGTAGCGACTTTCCAGGTTTTTGTCAACCAAGCAGAATACAAAAAGCACATACTGTAGCCGACAATATTATACTGTTATGCCCCGTACACACGGTCGGAAATTCCGACCACAAAATCCGTCGGATTTTTTCCAACACTGGTGTTGCATACACGCGGTCGGACAAAGTTGTGGGAAAATCCCATCATCCTGAACGTGGTGACGTTCGTTGCGTACGACGGGACTACGTAGAGGCTAGTAGCCAATAGCTTTGGTCTTGTAATGTGATCTGAGCATGCGTGGCACTTTGTCCGTCGGAATTCGCTACACACGATCGGAAAAAGTCCCATAGGACTTTGTTGTCGGAAAATTTGAAAGCAGGATCTCAAACTTTTTCCGTCGGAAATTCAGACGGAAAAAGTCCGATGGAGCCCACACACGGTCGGAATTTCCGACAACATAGTCCAATAGGACATTTTCCGTCGGAAAATCCGACCGCGTGTACGGGGCATAAGTGGCAGTGAGCAGAACGAAGCACAAAAAGGCAGATGTTATAAAAAATAGTCTTACTAAAAACTAAAAACATATGCAGTACATCATTGCAATGCTTTCCATGTTTTACCCCTTAACCCCTTCATGCCTAAAACCTTTTTCTGACACTTGTTGCTTACAAGTTAAAATCAGTATTTTTTGCTAGAAAATTACATCAAACCCTTCAAACACTATATTTTCTTTTAGCAGAGACCCTAGAGAATAAAATGGCGATCATTGCAAAATTTTATGTCACATTGTATTTGTGCAGCGGCCTTTCAAATGCAATTTTTTTCAAGGAAATGCACTTTCATGAACTAAAAAAAAAACAAAAGAACAGTAAAGTTAGCCCAATTTTTTTGTATAATGTGAAAGATGATGTTACACCCAGTAAATAGATACCTAACATGTAATGCTTTTAAATTGCGCACGCTCGTGGAATGGCAACAAACTACGATACTTAAAAATCTCCATAGGCGTCGCTGTAAAAAATCTTTTTTTTTTCCATAATGTTTTATTGAAAAAAGAGGTAAGGTTTACAACATATGTAAGCAAAGTGTTTGAGGTAATACAATAGATATCACATTAACTGTTAACAGAACTAGCAAGTAATAATCGTTGTAGTACAATGTTCGGTTGTAAAAAATCTTAACGGTTACCAGTTTAGAGTTACAGAGGAGGGCTAGAATTATTGCTCTCACTCTAACGATTGTGGCGATACCTCACATGTGTGGTTTGAACACTTTCCATTTGTGGGCGCGACTTACGTATGTGTTCGATCCTGCGCGCAAGCACGGAGGGATGTGGTGCTTCACATTTTTTTTTCTTATTTATTTTATAAAAATGTTTTTACACTGTCCCTTTAAAAAAAAAAAAAAATGCACTTTTATTGCTGTCGCAACGAATGTACACATCCCTTGTGACAGTGATAGTCAGTGACAGGTACTCTTTATGGAGGGATCTGGAGTCAATAAGACCTCAAATCCTCTTTTGCACTTAAAAGCATTAAAAATGCCAAGTTTGGCTGTTTTGAATACTGAAATTTTTTTTCAATCTGGCGCCTCTAAAGCTTCAGTAAACCGGAAGTGATGTCATGACATCACTTCCGGGTTACTAGACCTGAGACCTGATCTAAGCCGATTGCAGCATTGTTCATGTCTGTGGCCAGCTGGCGGATGTGCTGGTTGCTTGGGCCACCCGGTGGGATGGGAGACCCCGGGCGAGCCGTGGAAGATGGAGGGGGGTGTCCTCTGCATAGCCGCATCGATTGTTATCATAAGAAAGCCAACCATTGGCTCTAAAAAGGGGTACAGTGGTGATGCATGCAGCTACAGGCATCACCCTAGTACAACCCCTCGAAGCCGAAGGCCGCATATTTGTGTTACGTCGGCATTTCAAAAGCCAAATACTGCAAGTTGACCTGCCAAAAATCCATTGAGCTGCTAACTTCCTGTACTGAGCTGACAACACGATCACTCTGCTGCAATGAAGTCTGCCCTGCTGGAGTTATCCAATGCTGGACTGCAGGACACCTTCCTCTTATGTTATGGATATGAGGAGAGGTAGAGGTGTTCTATAGTTAAGCAGGATTGACCATGCTCATTGGGATTTCAGTGCAGCAGAGGCAGCATATATCAGCTCACTTCAGAGCTTTATGAGCTCAGAGAATTTCTAACAGATTAACAGATATATTTCCTTGCACTTGCAACATATAATGTAGCGGAGTTAGGCATACTATGGATATCTGATGCATTGGTGTTGAAAACAAAACTCACAAAGCTGAAAGTCAAGTGGTTGGGAAAAAGTATGCTAAGGACACTATAAAATGTGCATGCTTTAAAATAATACTCCTTCTCTAGCACCTTCATTTTAATATCAGCCACATCATGCCTTAACAGCTCTTGTCTGCCCCCTACTGGGCCTATAGAGCCCTTAAAAGTTTTGTGCAAGTGTCATGTTTGTCCCGTACTCAAAAGTTTGGGCTTTTTCAGAAGCTCTACCTTTGCATTGTGGAGGCGGGGATGCACTTCAAACAATAGATGGGACCTCAGGATAGCCACTTTCAACCAAGGTTTCATGGAACCCTAGGGAACCTTCATAGGTTTCTAGGGGTCCCTGAAGCTGTGGCTGATTGACCTCCCATTTAATGGTGCCTACCAAATACTAGGATAACTCTCCACTTGGCAAAGCCAGCAACATGGCACTAGTGTTTTTTTTTTTTTTTTTGCTGTATTTAAAGGTGGCATTCTGACCACCACTGTGAGTGTTGAATTCTTCCTACTGACCACAGATTTAAGAAACATTTTTCCTGCTGACCCCCACATGATTTCATTTTAGTAAGGGTTCCCTAAGACCTGAACATTATTTTAGAGGTTGCTCTGGGGTAGAAGTTTGAGAAAGGGCCATGGGAATATACAGCGGCAGTGCTACTTGGTTTCTGCTGCCAACAGTTTACTGTACATTTAGCATCCTTGAAATAGAGAACTCAAGAAGCCTTTCAGCATATTTTTGTTACTATTATGACATTCCACTTATTTATCTAATTTCTTTCTTTTACTACTACTACGTCGTACTCTTATGCAGCCCTATTTACCTTGGCATTATGGAGGACTTTTATACATTACTCAAAGTAAAAAAAAACATAATTAAGTTTCTTTTAGGAACAATTTAGAAGCATTTAGTGTTGGTGGCATTTTAGAGGAATTGTTAAAACATGAAAACATTTGATTTTTTTTTTTTTGCATTAGCTAGAAAACATTTCCACTTACAATGGAAATATCTATGTAACGCCGACACTTTTTCTAAGTGTGCGCTATTCTGTAAATTTAGTTTTTTCCAGAACTGTATCTGAGTTCTGGGGGGTTAATTGTTTTAGGTCATTACTTTGGCATCAGTTTGGCTGGGCTGTGCTAGAGTTCTGCCTGGTCATAGGTGAAGTGAGCACCTGTGACAGGCTGAGAACGCAGTCTGGTTGGACGCATTAGGTACCAATCTTTCCCGGAGCCAATCAGTGGGCGCGTCTGGCCCCGCTGTGTATTCCGGGAAGGGGTATTTAAGATGCTGAAGTCACATGTTCAGGGTTCGGCTTGCTCTTTGATTCCTGGTTCTGGTCCGGACCAACCCCACGAGGGGTCCCGGGCCTAGGAGTGTCTGCTGCCCCCGTAAGCCTGGTCACCCTGACCAGCCCCAGAGGCCCTCATGTTCTGGGGTGGGGATCCATCTGTTCCGGAGCCTCGGAACTGGCTAGTTCGAGGCCCAGTAACTGAAGGAGGATTCTGAAGTGTCCAGGTGTGCTCTCAGGATTGGAGAGGCACAGCAACTTGTACAAGCAACCAGGAGAGGACTCTTCGGAGGAGGGCCATGAAGCTGGCTGCTCGGTAAGAGCCTGGGAGCTGAGATGTATGGACACTAGTTGAATCCACATTTCCTACGCTATCGCCGCAACGGCTGAAAGATCCAGGTACCATAGGAAAAGTTCCTAACCCATCCTTCAGTTACAACAGTCTGTGGCAGAGACTTTTACATTGTTCAGAGACTTTGCTAATTCTGTATCACTTGTTGGCTGCTATATCTACAAACAAGGGTTTATCCAACAGTGAAGAGTCCAGTTGCGAGTGGCTACACCCCGGATCATCTAGAGAGATATTCGTTTGATGTCAGCAGTTCTGAAGTGCCTGAGCTTTATCACCCATACCCTCTATTCCCAACTGAGAGACTGTGTTATGTTTAAACGTTTTTTTTGCAAATAGACTTTGAGTGTCAGTCTCAGCAATTACTGGGTACTAACCCTGGGAACCCCTAGACAACGAACGACGAGCTACAAGGAGGAGGTAATCAGTAAGCCCTTTTCTACCATAGCCGCCCTGCAATAGGTTATTGGCGCTACATCTATTTATCAAAATGGTTAGATTAGTTTGTAACTAGTAACAGACAACATTTTTATTCTAATGCCCTGTACACACGGTCAGAAAATCCGACCACAAAATCCATCGGATTTTTTCCGACGGATTTTGTCCGACACTGGTGTTGCATACACACGGTCGGACAAAGTTGTCGGAAAATCCGATCATTCTGAACGTGGTGACATTTGTTGCCTACTACGGGACTACGTAGAGGCTAGTAGCCAATAGCTTTGGTCTTGTAATGTGATCTGAGCATGCGTGGCACTTTGTCCGTCGGAATTCGTTACACACGATCGGAAAAAGTCCGATAGGACTTTGTTGTCGGAAAATTTGAGAGCAGGAGATAAAACTTTGTCCGTCGGAAAAAGTCTGATGGAGCCTACACACGGTCGGAATTTCCGACAACATTGTCCGATAGGACATTTTCCGTCGGAAAATCCGACCGTGTGTATGGGGCATAAAGCACACTAAGTACTTGACACAAGGCATTGGCCTGCGTGATTTAGCTCTTCTTAATGTGGAAGAGTAGCAGCTTTAATCCAATACCTGAAGTCTAAGGACAAAACCGGAAAATACTTTATTAAAGCAGACATTATAAATATATAATTTTAGATTGTAAGCAGGGCCCTTCTAACCCTTTCATCATATACTGTATATATAAATATATATATAACTTTTAGGTTCTTTTTGCTAAAGATTTTTAAGGCATTCTCTTGCAATATTTATATAGTATCATCAATTATCACTAATATAAAAAGTATTGTTTATATACACAGAAAATCTCCTTGTGGATTGCCGCATGCCTCCATTTAGTTCGGATACAGGGCAGAGTTACTCAGTTTAGGCTTCCATGAAACAGATATTGATGACAGTCAATGAACCACCGACTAAGTCATCCTGGGGTTTTATTTATTTTCTTGTCTGATGTTCTGGGTCAAAAATAACAAAAATACTAGTCACTGCTTTCCAGTAGCGAGACCACCTTCACCAATTACGTTTTTCTAGAAATAACATACTACTCATCACATTCCAGCTACAGTGCTTCTCGTCAGTATTTACATGACGTCTAAATTTGACAAAAAATCTGTCTGTCTGTCTGTCTATGGATCTATTGTATCTAAAATTTACAAATCAAACAGAATGTCACTGTGATCTCTGTAAGAGGTAATTAATACCTGTTGTTCGTACAGTATCTCACAAAAGTGAGTACACCCTTCACAATTTTGTAAATATTATCTTATATCATTTCATGTGACAACACTAAAGAAATTACACTTTGATACAATGTAAAGTAGTGAGTGTACAGCTTGTATAACAGTGTAAATTTGCTGTTCCCTCAAAATAACTCAACACACAGCCATTAATGTCTCAATTGCTGGCAACAAAAGTGAGTACACCCCTAAGTGAATGTGTCCAAATTGGGTCCAATTAGACATTTTGCCTCCCCAGTATCATGTGACTCGTTAGTGTTACAAGGTCTCAGGTATGATTGGGGAGCAGGTGTGTTAAATTTGGTGTTATCGCTCTCACTCATCATACTGGTCACTGGAAGTTCAACATGGCACCTCATGGCAAAGAACTCTCTGAGGATCTGAAAAAAATAATTGTTGCTCTACATAAAGATGGCCTAGGCTATAAGAAGATTGCCAAGGCCCTGAAACTGAGCTGCAACACGGTAGCCAAAACCATACAACGGTTTAACAGGACAGGTTCCACTCAGAACAGGCCTCACCATGGTCAACCAAAGAAGTTGAATGCACGTGCTCAGCATCATATCCTGAGGTTGTCAAAAATAGACGTATGAGTGCTGCCAGCATTTCTGCAGAGGTTGAAGGGGTGGGGGGTCAGCCTTTCAGTGCTCAGACCATACGCTGCACACTGCATCAAATTGGTCTGCATGGCTGTTGTCCCCGAAGTAAGCCTCTTCTAAAGATGATGCACAAGAAAGCCTGAAAACAGTTTGCTGAAGACAAGCAGACTAAGGACATGTCCTGTGGTCTGATGAGACAAAGATAAACTTATTTGGTTCATATGGTATCAAGCGTGTGTGGCAACCAGGTGAGGAGTACAAAGACAAGTGTGTCTTGCCTACAGTCAAGCATGGTGGTGGGAGTGTCATGGTCTGGGGCTGCATGAGTGCTGCCGGCACCGGAGAGCTACAGTTCATTGAGGGAACCCTGAATGACAACATGTACTGTGACATACTGAAGCCGAGCATGATCCCCTCCCTTTGGAGACTGGGCCGCAGGGCAGTATTTCAACATGATAATGACCCCAAACCCCAGACAACCACTGCCTTGCTAAAGAAGCTGAGGGTAAAGGTGATGGACTGGCCAAGCATGTCTCCAGACCTAAACCCTATTGAGCATCTGTGGGGCATCCTCAAACGGAAGGTGGAGGAGCACAAGGTCTCTAATATCCACCAGCTCCAGGAGGCTATCCACGAACCCTGTTAATGAAGTTCCTTAATTTTAAGGACAAGGTGACACTTCTGCGAAAAGCCAGGGACAGAGGGAATGTCTTTTTTAATGGGATTAAAATTTCTTTCTATTCAGATTTCTCTCAGGAGCTCCAAAAACGTAGGGCAGAATTCACCCAGGTCAAACGTTCGCTACAAAAGTTTAAAATTCAGTATGCTCTTTTATACCCGGCCAAACTGAGGGTAACGGCCCTGGGGGAAACCCGGTACTTTGAGGATCCAGGAGGGGTAGAGAAATGGGTGGAGGAGAACAGGGAAAGGTTACTGGCATTGTGATAAGTTGTGGTACTCAGAATAGATTACACGAGGGGGGGGGGTGGGTGTGGGGGGGGGGTTTGCACAGTGGGCGGGTACGAGAGGATGTTGATAAGGGTGTATGTGAAGAAAGGGTTAAGAGTATGGGATAAGGTCACTGGTAGTCCCCGGGGGGTTCACCGAGAGAGGTGGGGGGGGGGGGAGGGGGGAGGGATGGGTATGGGTAATATTTCAGATCAAAGGTGTGTAAAGGGCCAAGGGAAAAAGGGTACATCCACTGATAAAAAAGAGAGAATCACGGTAGACGCACAGAAGTGGGAAGTAAAAAGGGAGACACATAGAGCTTTTCAACGGGGAATCACTAGGATAATGGGTGAAAACACTGCTATAGAGATAAAATACTACTGATTAAAATACATTGGGTGAAAAATGATGCAATCTAAAATATTAAGAATTGGGTCATGGAATATAAGAGGGTTAGGTACAGCGGGTAAGAGGGCAATAGTGTTTTCTATGATGAGGAACTATGGGATTGATGTGGCTTGCCTGCAGGAAACCCATTTGACAAAAGAAACAGCCCAACAACTACAAAGGCAGAATGGGGTATACCAATTTCAGTACCACTCGGTTTATGGTTCATACAGTAGAGGGGTTAGCATAATGGTGAAGAAAGGGGTGAATTTTTCCTGCACGCAAGCCATCTCAGATGAAATGGGCCGGTATATTTTTCTCTGTTGTCAAATTGAAGATAAAAGGATGGTGATAGCAAATGTGTATGTCCCCCCCCATTTAAAATGGAGATCATGCTTAAATTAAACGAGTTCCTGTTGGATAAGCAGGGAACACCAATCATAATAATAGGTGACTTTAACCAGGTATTGGATTACAATATGGACAGATTCCCAGCCCAGAGGGTAGCAGAAAACATGAAGAAAGGGCAGTTGAGTCGGTTTATGGAGGAGGTGGGTTGGATAGACTTCTGGAGGGTGCGGAACCCTGACGCTCAGCAATTTTCTTGCTGGTCGGCCACACACTCCACCCTCTCCAGAATTGATATGGTGATGGGAAACGATAGGGCATTGGAGCTGGTAGAAGCAGTTGAGTATTGGCCAAGGGGGATCTCGGACCACTCCCCTCTTATGCTTAGTTTAAAGATAGGGAGGGAGGAAATATTTAGGGGGTGGAAAATTAACCCGTGCTGGTTTGAGATACTCAGAAGTATAGATACCATCCCACCAACACTGAGAGAATTTATTGTAGTCAACGCAAACACAGCAGAATCAGGGATTATATGGGATACCCTTAAGGCTTTCTTAAGGGGATTATTAATTCAGCAGGTGGCGAAGTACAACAAGGGGGTAAGGGCACAGGAAGAAAATAAAAGGAGGGAAGCGGCTGCAGCGGAGGCTAATTATATTCTAGCCCCAACAATGGAGGGGAAAGAAAAATGGCTGGAAAAACAACAGGAATATAAATTATGTGTAATCCAGAGAGTCGAGACCAAACAGTTGTTACAGAGGCAGTCGAGACCAAAGACAAGTGTGTCTTGCCTACAGTTAAGCATGGTGGTGGGAGTGTCATGGTCTGGGGCTGCATGAGTGCTGCCAGCACTGGAGAGCTACAGTTCATTGAGGGAACCCTGAATGACAACATGTACTGTGACATACTGAAGCCAAGCATGATCCCCTCCCTTTGGAGACTGGGCCGCAGGGTAGTATTTCAACATGATAATGACCCCAAACCCCAGACGACCACTGCCTTGCTAAAGAAGCTGAGGGTAAAGGTGATGGACTGGCCAAGGATATCTCCAGACCTAAACCTTATTGAGCATCTGTGGGGCATTCTCAAACGGAAAGTGGAGGAGCGCAAGGTCTCTAATATCCAGCAGCTCCGCGATGTCGTCATAGAGGAGTGGAAGAGGACTCCAGTGGCAACCTGTGAAGCTCTGGTGCACTCCATGCCCAAGAGGGTTAAGGCAGTGCTGGAAAAAATGGTGGCCACACAAAATATTGACACTTTGGGCCCAATTTGGACATTTTCCCTTAGGGGTGTACAACAATAATGGCTGTGTATTGAGTTATTTTGAGGGGCCAGCAAATGTACACTGTTATACAAGCTGTACACTCACTACATTGTAGCAAAGTGTAATTTCTTCAGTGTTGTCACATGAAAATATATAATAAAATATTTACAAAAATGTGAGGGGTGTACTCACTTTTGTGAGATACTGTATAAAGGCATACCCCACTTTTAAGTACACAATGGGGTTTATTTACTAAAGCTGGAAAGGGCAAAAGCAGTCTCACTTCTGCATAGAAACCAATGAGCTTCCAGGTTTTATTACCAAAGCTTAATTGAACAAGTTGGGGTTAGAAGCTCATTGGTTTCTATGCAGAAGGGAGCCTGATTTTGCACTTTCCAGCCTAAGTAAATAAACCCCATTGTGTACTTAAAAGTGGGGTATGCCTGTACAGTAAAACCTTGGATTTCGAGTAACAGTGTTTCACAATACAAGCTGTTTTTAAAAAAATCCTGACTCGATTTGCGAGCGTTGTCTCGCAAGACGAGCAGTATTTAAGCCTCTAGGGTGTGCAGTACCGCATGTGGCCAGAGGTGACGTGGCGCCGGTGATGCTCGGAGACACCCGGAGCCGCTCGGAGACACTTGGAAAAACTTCATTCCCGAGCATCTCCGAGTGTCTTCGAGCATCTCCGATTGGACTCCGAGCATCTCCGAGTGTCTGCGGTGCCCCCCCAGCTCTGGCCACATGCGGTACTGCATACACATAGCAGTGACACTGGAACTAATTATCTGAGTTTCCATTGATTTCTATGGGGAAATTTGCTTTTGGAAGGGATTGTGCTCGTAATGCGAGGTACTACTGTATATTATTCAGCATGCATACACATACGTAGCAAGAACATTTATTTTGGCAACAGAAAACATTTAATTAACAAAGCCATCTGTGGACATAATGGTACATCATATATTAAAGAGACCTTGGCCCCATTGTTTTTTTTCTTTAAACATTAGCAAAAAAACGACAACACTTTAATGCAGCTATCCTTAATTTCCCCAAACATCACTCTATCCTAAAAACAAACCCTTTAAAAATGCTTCTGCTGCCCTGCCATCTTGTTTCTGGCATAAGCAGTGCCCACCAGGTAGCATCAACTGGTAACTTTTTTAGAGACTCAGCAAGTGACTATGTAAATAATACAATAACTACTAGAAGGCCATATGGGAATTTTGAATGTTGAGCATGAGCTCAGTACCCACATATTCATTAAGCACTTTACTGGTACTCTATACTGTGACCATATACAGCTGAGCAATCATATATATCCCCAGATCACAAAAAGAATATCGAAAAAATGAAGAAAGTGCAAAGAAAGGCAACCAAACTGATAAGAGACATAGAGGAGCTCAGCTATGAGGAAAGATTAGCCAAACTAAATTTATTGAGCAGAGGCCTTTAGGTGGAGATGTGATCATTGTATATAAATACATACAGTGCCTTGAAATAAAATAAATAAATATCTGAAAAGTGCGTCTTGCATTTGTATTCAGCCCCCTTTCCTCTGATACTCAGAAGTCACCTACTTAGAAATAGAGTCCACCTGTGGGTAATTTAATCTCAGTATAAATACAGCTGTTCTGTGAAGCCCTCAGAGGTTTGTTAGAGAACCTTAGTGAGCAAACAGCATCATGAAGGCCAAAAAACACACCAGACAGGTCAGGGATAAAGTTGTGGAGAAGTTTAATCAGTGTTAGGTTATACAAAAATATCCAAAGCTTTAAAAATCTAATGGAGCACTGTTCAATCCATTATCTGAAAATGGAAGGAGTATGGCACAACTGCAAACCTACCAAGACATCCCGTCCACCTAAACTGACAGGCCGGGCAAGGAGAGCATTATTTAGAGAAGCAGCCAAGAGGCCCATAGTAACTCTGGGGGAGCTGCAGAGATCCACAGCTCAGGTGGGAGAATCTGTCCACAGGACAACTATTACCAGTGCACTCCACAAATCTGGCCTTTATGGAAGAGTGGCAAGAAGAAAGCCATTGTTGGAAGAGAGCCATAAGAAGTCCCGTTTGCAATTTGCGAGAAGCCATGTGTGGAACACAGCAAATATATGGAAAAAGGTGCTCTGTTCAGATGAGACCAAAATTGAACTTTTTGGCCTAAAAGCAAAACGCTATGTGTGGCAGAAAACTAACACTGCACATCACCCTGAACACACCATCCCCACCGTAAAACATGGTGGTGAAAGCATCATGTTGTGGAGATGCTTTTCTTCAGCAGGGACAGGGAAGCTGGTCAGAGTTGATGGGAAGATGGATGGAGCCAAATACAGGGAAATCTTAGAAGAAAACCTGTTAGGGTCTGCAAAAGGCTTGAGACTGGG
The DNA here is from genome assembly GCA_028564925.1 of Lithobates sylvaticus. NCBI lineage: Eukaryota > Metazoa > Chordata > Amphibia > Anura > Ranidae > Lithobates > Lithobates sylvaticus. The sequence continues at coordinate 692,824,894 of CM053026.1, read as the reverse complement.
GCGGAGGTTCACCTTCCAGCAGGACAACAACCCTAAACATACAGCCAGAGCTACAATGGAATGGTTTAGATCAAAGCATATTCATGTATTAAAAAGGCCCAGTCAAAGTCCAGACCTAAATCCAATTGAGAATCTGCAGCAAGGCTTGAAAATTACTGTTCACAGATGCTCTCCATCCAATCTGACAGAGCTTGAGCTATTTTGCAAAGAAAAATGGGCAAAATTGTCACTCTCGAAATGCAAAACTGGTAGAGACATCCCCAAAAAGACTTGCAGCTGTAATTGCAGTGAAAGGTGGTTCTACAAAGTATTGACTCAGGGGGGCTGAATACAAATGCACGCCACACTTTTCACATAATTATTTGAAAAAAGTTTTAAAAACCATTTATCATTTTCCTTCCACTTCACAATTATGTGCCACTTTGTGTTGGTCTATCACTTAAAATCCTAATAAAATACATTTACGTTTTTGGTTGTAACATGACAAAATGTGGAAAATTTCAAGGGGTATGAATATTTTTTTCAAGGCACTGTAGGTGTTCCATATAGTGAACTCAACTGGTGTTGAGTTATTCACTTTCAGGTCAATACAGAGGGCAAGGGGACACTCTTTACATCTGAAGGAAAAGAGATTTAACCTCCAAATATGAAAAGGCCTTTTTTTGAAGCTTTAATGAAGCTTGGCAGATTCCCTGTGTGTGTTGATATCTCATACCTGCAATATCTTCAAAACAAAGCGAAGCTAAAGCTGAATTAAAACCTCTCAAAAGCTTCAGGTTCTTCAAGCAAGCTTTTGTCATAGGTTTCCATGGTGGCTTTAAAGACACTTTGAAGCACCACTAAAGTGACATGGGGTATAATTTTTGAAGCAAAGCAAAAGCAAGGTGTAAACAGGACTGTAAGCTAACCATTATATTTAGTGACAGGAGCTTTGAATGGTGTTCAGAGAGCTTTAAAAAGCCTGTCCAAAGCCATGTTTTGAAGCAAATGTAAACAAACCCTAATGCCGCTTACACACGACCGGACTTTCCAGCACAAAAGGACCGATGGAATCATTCCGTCGGATATTCCGATCCTGTGTGGCTTCATCTCACTTTTTTCCTCAAAAAGTCTGATGGACCTAGAAATAGAACATGTTTTAAATCTTTCCGACGGAATTAATTCCTATCGGGAAAAACGATCGTCTGTATGCTGGTCCGATGGACCAAATACAACGCAAGGGCAGCTATTGGCTAATGGCTATTGAACTTCCTTTTCTAGTCCCGTCGTATGTCATCACGTTCTAATAGAACGGACTTTGGTGTGATCGTGTGTAGGCAAGTCCGTTTCAGCGGAACTCCATCGGAAAGACCGTCAGAGTTTTTTCTGATGGAAAGTCCGGTCGTGTAAACGCGGCATAAGAGCTTTGAAAAATGTGTAATAGACTCCCCAAGAAATAGTTTATTGTAGATTGCTTTGAAAAGAGCTGGATGCATTCCTAAATGTGCAAAATATAACTGGATATTAACTTTTATAGGTAATATAACCAGGGATTGACATCCAGGAACTATTCTGATGTCTTCAGCAATAGGACCATAATTTATAGGTATTTGGCTCAGGTAGATAACTGGCAAAAACTGAAAGAAGAGACCTGACATCGGTACAGTGGGAATTTCTGCAGATCCTGTTCTGGAGTGAAGAACAGGTGTACAGCTTCTGGAGTGTGCAGCGTGCAGGCGCATACACAGTAAGAACATGGCTGGGTAGCAGAGTGGCAGAAGAGCCCTGATACATCTCCTAGGTAACACTCTCCTGCCAGAACAGAGCTTCCCCCTCTGTATCAATCAGCTTCTCAGACCCTCTCCTTCCAGTTCTTGCAGCTCTCCTCATGGACATTTGTCAGCTAGCCTCTCTGAGCCTGTCAGCTTCTTCAGTCAAGGGCCGTACACACGGGCTGAACATTCAATAGAAACCAGCCGACATTCGGCCTGTGTGTACGGCAGTGGGGTCGACAGAAGCCGATTGTCGGACTGGCTGGCTGTCGAAGGGGCATGACCGAAAAAGGTCTGCCGATTTGCACTCAATCAGTGCTCTCAGCCAATGAGAGCGTTGACCCGTGTGTTCCGGGGGTGTCATCCCACTGTCAAAAAACAATAGCTCAGCGGAGGAGGTTACTGTACTAACATTGAATAGTTAGTACATGAGCTCCTCCTGAGCTCTTCAGTTTTTTTTTTTTCATTCAGCCCATTAGGTTGAATAAAAAAAACTTCTAGTGTGCTCCAGGCTTAAGGCTCGGAGAGACATGCTGAGTGGAGGCATCCAGGACCAAAGGGACAACCAAAGGGCCACAATTTGCCTAGGTCTAATTTTTTTTTTTTGCCTAGGTCTAATTTTTTTTTTCTATCGGATTAACTAGACGGACGTGTGTCTTTGTTCAATCTGATTTACTGTGTAACTTTATAAAAAGGAAGTTTTTTATTCCAAATAAATAAAAATGTAGTATATCATTTTAAAACTCAGCAATGAACACATCTCTTGGGTTTATGCCCTATCCAATTATTTTCCTTGGAATATCATCTGAAGTGATTATCAAGTAATTCGTACTATCTCATGTACAGTACATTGTCAGGGCTGGGCTCAGCCCTTCCTTTTCTGAGCTGGCCGCTCAGCTGTCAGCTAATTGCCAGCTCCTATCTCTCCACAGTGACTCACCTGTTGATGATATCCTGCTCGTCAGTCCTGCCTACTTAAACCGTCCAGCCCGGAGGATCTCTGCCTTTGCCTTAGTCAGCATCACAGAGACGCTCTCCTGCATTCCTGTTAAAATACTTGCTTGGCTGACATCCCTTCTGGATCCAGATCCTGCTTGCTGTTTTACTACGCTCATCTCCGGCTTCCTGACATTTGGCTTGTCTGACTATCCGTTCCAGTTCCTGAGCTCTGGCTATGTTTTAACTACTTTTGTTCTATTTACTTTTATTATTAAACAAGTGTGATTTAACTGCACTTCTGTCTCGGTCTAATTTCATGGTTTCTGACATACATATACTGTAGCACTTTTCCAAGACTTCCTAGATACAGATACAGAAATGCAGAAAAAAATTGCTACCAATTCTTGGAATAAACACAAGAGTATACATTACTTTCTGGGAGAGCTTACCCCAGGGATGAGGGACATAGGTAGACATGTAGGACACATGATATTAGGTACTGAGGAGCATAGGGAACCAAAAGTTTCCTGCAAATGAACCAAATGTTTTGACATTTTTTTGAGATGATATGATGGACACCTATTAGCAAAAGTATGTAGGCATAGGACACCCCCCCCCCCTTGCCACGCCTCTTTTAAGGAGAATTATACAAAAAGATATATTCGTTAAACCCACAAATGCTTTTTTTTACCACTACTATTCCTTTATACCTGCTTTTGAAATTTACCAATCCAACAATTTAGAAATAGGATGAAAGTTTTAGCACTGGGAAACACATTTTGAAAGATAAATAGTGCATTTTATATACAACTATATACAGTAGATCAGACCAAACTGAGGGACAAATGAAGAGGGAAGAAGGACAGAGGGACTTTGTTCCAAATCGGGGACAGTCTCTCGAAATCAGGGACAGTTGGGAGCTATGTATTGTTAAATGGGTTGTTTTCTTTCAGGAAAGTATAACAAATGAGGTACAACAAATACGCCCACTAAAAAATACAGTGGCACCTGTCAGTAACACAAAACAATAACGCAAAGCCATGTTTTTTTACATGAATTCGCTTATCAGCAAAGCCACATGATCATCATATCAGCCCTGACATTGTGACCATGATATCTCGTCTAACGTAGAAATTCTGTCTAAAAAAGTGTCTATAAAAGATAACCTAACAAAATATCTTCATTCTACATTTAAAAATAGACACACACAACACCACTGTATTTCTGATTATAATTTTAATTTAAATGCCCTTTTCTCTTATAGTTGTAGAAAAATTAGAATAGCATTCAAGTAAGCTTTTTTTTCACACTTAGTGGATAATCGAAAAATGTATCATAATAAAAGGCTTGCCAAGCTAATTCAAAGAAGAATTCCAGTAAAAAATTGTTTTGCTTTAAGAATATATTTAAAAATAAACTACTCTGTTATTTCAAGCAGTCCCAAAGTACCCTTTAACTATATTATACTCATATTTTACCATGTAGTATACTGAAAAATCTTAATTTTTTCCCCCTAAGATGATCTGTGGGTAACTCCTTCACCATATATCAAGTACCCAGTACCAAAATATTTTTCAATGCATGATTTCTTATTTCTTTGGTAATCCAATTTATCTATCATACAAAATCTAAACAGTCACCATAAAATCCTCTAATGTAGGGGGACTAGTCGGAATCCATTGAGTCAATATGATCTTTTTTGTTCCCAGTAAACAAATAATTCCCCATCTAATAAGTGTTGTCTATGACCTCACATTCATTTTCAAAGGATAATGCAATAAACACATAGACAGTGTTAAAATCTAGTTACAATTGATAACAAAGATCTGCCTGCCCAGTACAGGCAGGGTTACTGTTTTTTTAAGTTATGCTATGTGAATGGGGACATATAACAAATATAAAGTAGGTGTCACTATCAGGAGTAAGGCTCGGAGGCCAGTAGCTAGAACAGTGGGGAGGTTCCCACTAACTACCCTGTTTCCCCGAAAATAAGACCTAGCGTGATTGTCAGTGATGGCTGCAATATAAGCCCTACCCCCCAAATAAGCCCTACCCTGTTTCCCCGAAAATAAGCCCTATCCTGAAAATAAAACCAACAAGGACTTTAACTAGGGCTTATTTGGGGGGTAGAGCTTATATTGCAGCCATCACCGACAATCACGATAGGTCTTATTTTCAGGGAAACAGGGTAGCAGGATAAGTGAACAAGCAGATCACCCTAGCAGACGGCATGGGCTCACCCGAGGTGTGGGGTCTAAGTACCAACCGGTGTTCACCAGAGCTCCTGATGGTGGAGTTGGGTTTTGATGCATGTTAGTACCAGGAAAAGACCCTCATGATTTCCCCACCAGGAGGTGAGCAAGCCAGGGCACAGTAGCAGAATTAACAGGTAGGGATCTAGTAGAAGCATAGTCAGTAAACATGCCAAAGGTTGGTAACAAGCGGTTGCAGGTTGGGATCAAGCAGAAGCATGGTCAAGGAATGAGCCAAAGGTCGGTAACAAGTGGTAGCATAGAGTCAGGCAAGAAGCGACAAAAGCGAGATATTGGCTGGAGTGAGCACAATAATCTGGCAAACAGGAAGTGCAAAGGCATTGCTTAAATCAGGAAGTTCATTGGAGGAGCAAAGAGTTCAAGGTTCACGGGAAACAAGACATAAGGCAAGGTTGTCTAAGCAATCAGGCAGATAGCTGTTCAGCATCTTGGGTGGCTGAGCGAGAAGAGTTACTGCCAGACACAGCAGAGGTCTTCCAGGTTTAAATCCAGGTCCTGACAATGCCTTTAAATATTATCTTCATCCCGGTCCATTAGCAGTTGTTATGGTTCTGCCTGCATTTGTCAGACATAAATTAACTAAAATAGGAAACTTTAAAGGTGGCCAAAAATCATGAAGAACATTTCAAAGGAAAACTGTTCTAAGTTAACATAGAGACTGCAACTTATAACCTATCCTTCTAAAAATGCTGGTTGCCTGGCTGTTAACTGGTTATGTAATATCTGTATTATTTTCTGATTTCATCCTGACTTTACTGGTAGAATGCTTATTCCAGATCAGTAACAGGTCAACCCCATATTAACCTCAGCACTAGGGATGAGCAAATTGAGAGTTTCCATTTTATCAAAATTGCAGGTTGATACCCATTTTCTGCAAAATTCACTAGATTCGGCATGGAAGGTAAAATTAAGGTGGTTTTTAAAATGGGTGGGTTGTTTAAATTCACTATTGTCTTCCTGCTTCTCCTCCCGACCAATCAGGAAGCAGGTCGAGATTGGCCGAGAGGAGAAGCATGGGCTTCTATTCTCCTTCCTCCCACACGGCTTGGTGTGCTGCACATCATCCAAAGGCGCCTGACACTTCAACCTGGCTCCCCTGGTCTCCGGTCCTGCTTTCCACAGGGGTAAGTGCAGGGCTGGTATGGCAGACGGACGAGCAAGTGACGGGGGGGGGGGGGGGGGGGGGTTTGGTAGGGGGACCGACCGACTGGGGAGGGGGGGTGGTGGTGGGCCGTTTGTATGCCGCCCCCCCAAAATGGAGCACCAGCCGCCACTGTCCTATCTTTTAATACAAATAAATTTTAAACTTTAATTATTTTTTTAACTAAGTATGTCTTATTCAAGATAATTATTTCTTTCTAGGTGCACATTGAGTATATCTAGTAAGAAATATGCTGGTAGCTGTTAGCAACTTGGCTTTGTTTATAAACAAAACCAGGTCACTGACATGAATTTATTAATCAACAAAGCCATGTAATCATCATATAAGCACTGTACTTCCCAACATTCAGCTTTTGAAATTAATAAATGCAGCAATTTAGACTTTTGAGATGGGAACTAGGGACGCCTAAAGTATGTAGTCATGGGGACACACCCCTTGCCACACCCCCTTAAAGGAGAATTATAAAAAAAAATGAAAGTTAAACGTTAAAAGTTAAACCCACAAGTTTTAAATACAACTATATATATGTAGCGCTGGCTCCTGACGAGCAGGCGCTATTGTTTTTCAAAAATTGAATTGCCTGAAGCCACAGTTGGGCTTCAGGATAATTTCTTTAAATTTCTGGTTTCAGTTCTAGCTGGGTTGCACTGGGTTCTCCTTGACCGTAGGTGTCGCTGTCACCGCCTGCAAGAGTAGAAACGCAGTCTAGCTGGATGTATTGAATGCCACTTATCTCTCGGAACCAGCCCAGTGGGAGTGTTTTCCTGCTGTGCATTCTAGGGGGTGGTATTTAAGGTACCGACGCAATGCTGTGTCTTGGGCTATTTTCTGTCTGTTTGGTTCTGGTGGTCCTCCTGACCCAGCCTCATGGCCCTCCAGGCCTGGGGTGTGGAGGAGCCTGGAGACTTATTTGAAGGATGCAACCTGGATCAACATTCATACGGTATCGCCTGGTCGGCTGATTTCATGTGTAACTTACAAGTCTGTGGCAGAGACTTTTGCTGAGTATCCCACCGGCTGCTAGGTCAGTGAGAGAGACCTATCCGGGGGTTGCAGGAATCCAGCTTGTGGAACAACTCACCCCTAACCCTCTACCCTTTATTAAGAGACTTTGTCTTTTTTTCGAATAAATAACCCAAAAGAGGGATTCAGTGTCAGTTTCAACATTTCTTTGGGCCACTTTCCACGGGATCCCCAAGACGGAGAAGCAAGTAAGTGTGGTAACGGTAAGCCCAAATCAAACCAGCAGCTCCTTTAGACCAAAATGGGGGACAAATGAGGAGGAAAAAGGGACAGAGGGACATTATTCCAAATCAGGGACTGTCTCTCGTAATCAGGGACAGTTGGGACAATTGGGAGGTATGCAGCACTGACATTGTGACCCTGTGGTTTGTTGATGATGAATATTAATGAAAATCGTAAAGAAGAATTGCACTTTTGGTATTCTCTTCCTGTCTGTGGCAGAGACTTTTGCTGAGTATCCCACCGCTGCTAGGTCTAGTGAGAGAGACCTATCCGGGGGTTGCAGGAATCCAGCTTGTGGAACAGTTTTATCCCTGGATTCTTCTAATATCTTCACCCAACATATTTAGGGAACCCGCAGTCTGTTCTTGTGCTCCACATTAACTGGGAACAGTCTATTTGATACTGAGGGAATCCTATCTCAGTGGAAGCCTGTCCATAAAGAGGATTCAGTGTCAGTTTCAACATAGGATGGGGGACAGCTAAGTGCACTGCACCAAGATGGAGAAGCAAGTAAGTGTGGTAACGGTAAGCCCAAATCAAACCAGCAGCTCCTCGGGGGTCAGTGCTACATAGATTAGACCAAATTGGGGGACAAATGAGGAGGAAAAAGGGGATCTGTATGCAACATTGTTCCAAATCAGGGACTGTCTCTTGTAATCAGGGACAGTTGGGACAATTGGGAGGTATGATAAAAATAACATTTGAACAGTTTTATAATTTTCACAATATTTATTTATTTTGCCACTTAAATAAATTGCCACGGTGTTATCCAAGGGGTAACCTGATAATAACTTTAATTTAAATGAAATATGGGGTGCATGGGCGCTGTCCCCGTAATTCTTGCACCCAGCCGTCATGCATAGCATGCATAGCATCTGTGTCATGCTACTCCAACCTGTGTCTTAGAATAAGATGGAGGTGAAGCCTCCATCAATAAAGATGTAATATGCCACCCCCATCATGTTTAGCTGGTTAGTGGGCATGGAGGAGGAGGGAAGGAGTGGGTTGTCATTTTCTACCATGTATACACTAACATGTTTGACTCTATAGTCACATGGACTGCTCAGATGTGACAGGAAGGAAATGCTCAGCTTAGAAACTCACTGAAAACTGAACATGTGCAGAGTTGTCACCACAGCTGCAAAATCCCTAGCTGAATTGGGGACATGAACAAAAGGTGGAAATAGAGAACAGCAGGATCAACCAGGTTTTTTGCAGAATACAGAAAACGAATCTCATAGTGACTGAGTGAGTAGGGACAACATGTAATACACCATTTATTGATAGTATTTTTATGATGTGGGTTTAGTGACACTTTAACCTCTTACTTACTGGGCACTTAAACCCCCCTCTTGCCCAGACCAATTTTCAGCTTTCAGCGCTGTCACAATTTGAATGACAATTGCGCGGTCATGCTATACTGTACTCAAATGAAATTTTTATCCTTTTTTTCAAACAAATGGAGCATTTTTTTGGTGGTATTTAATCACCACTTGGGTTTTTATTTTTTGCAAAACAAACAAAAAAAAACAGCCATTTTTGAAAAAAAAAAAAAACATGTTTCATAGTTTGTTATAAACTTTTGCAAACGGGTAATTTTTCTCCTTCATTGATATTCGCTGATGAGGCTGCACTAATGGGCACTGATGGGCTGCACTGATGGGCACAGATAAGATGACACTGATGGGCACAGATAAGACGACACTGATGGGCACAGATTAGACAACACTAATAGGCACAGATAAGACGACACTGATGGGCACAGATAAGACAACACTGATGAGCACAGATAAGATGACACTGATTGGCACAGATAAGACAACACTGATGGGCACTGATAGGATGGCACTGATAAGATGGCACTGATGGGTGGCACTGATAGATGTCACTGATGGGTGGCACTGATAGGTGGCACTGATGGGCCCTGGTAGGTGGCACTGATGGGCACTGGTAGGTGGCATTGATAGGCAGCACTGGTGATGACGCACTGATTGGTGATTTATAGGTGGCACTGTGGGCACTGATAGGTGGCACTGTGGGCACTGATAGGTGACACTGTGGGCACTGATAGGTGGCACTGTGGACACTGATGGGTGGTACTGTTGGCACTGGTAGGTGGCACTGGTGGGCACAGAAGCCTCTGCAGATTCTCTCCACGATTGGGTCTGATGTCCCTCTCACAGCCGCCGGTGATCTGCTTTTTTTACATCACATGATCAGCTGTCATTGGCTGACAGCTGATCACGTGGTAAGGGGTCAGGATCGATCCCCTACTCCGATCTGTGATCAGCCGTGTCTCATAGATGCGCTGATCACAGAGCGCGCCCTGCAGGGGGCACGCAGGCCGCTTAAGCATGGGAGGACGTCCATGGACGCCCTCCCTGCAAATTAAGTCCGCGCTGCGGCCGTCTTTCGGCTATAGCGCGGACAGGAAGTGGTTAAGCATGTGTTATCTCATATAACAGATTGATGAATGAGAAAAAAATAGGAGGTTTGTAAATGACATAAATCTTACAGAGTAGTCAACCTGGGAAGTATAGAGGGGGATTATGGAAACCAGGGATAAATGTAGGGTTTTCCTTTACCTTTATCGGGGCTGGCTTACTTCGTAGATTGCACCCCCCCTCCCCTCCCCTCCCCCTCCATCACACAGAATTACTGTAGCCGTTCCATGAGATGGTCCAGTGGAGGTGTGCTAGTTAAAATAAACGGCACCTGTTCAATGTACAGTCTAATGGAATCCACCATGACTGTATACAAAGGGATGTCCTGGTGGGCAGAGTGATAGGAGACCTGACAGGACTTAAGCCAAGTGAGTGTGTAAGATATTATCCAGGCATGTACTAAGATGCAGCTAACTCATTTTATATTGCTTCTCAAGTCAAAAAGAATTTAGAAATGTTCTGTTAATATATTGTTTGAAATATAAGTATAGTAGAAGTAGTAAGTCCTTGCTTACATCTCTTGATTTCTTTCTGCTTTCCCACAATTTAACAAGCGATTCCAATATGCAAAACCAGTGAAGTGCTATCGCTATGCAGGAAACACTGAACCTGGTTAAAGTGGTGATATCATGTAAACCAAAAGGAAATGGTAATGGGTTTGGCTAATTTTATTTAAAACATTTTTGAAAGTTTTATTTTAATTTTTTTTTCATTCCTTATGTTCTTATTTTAAAAAAATATATATATATATATATATATATATAGAAATGAATAACATGGTGACAAAATGATATACAGTAGCAAAGCATTCTGGGTTTTCTAATAAACTGGATGTAGTGTAGCTCTCTCTGGCTCATTCTCCTGTGTGTCTTTATGTGTGTAAATGTATCACCTTCCATACAGGCAATTCACAACACAGTCGTAAATCAACTGCAGAAAAATGCATATAGGGAGACTTATTTAAACAATAAATTGTGTTAATATTAACCACTTAAGCCCCGGACCATTTGGCTGGCCAAAGACCAGAGCACTTTTTGCGATTCGGAACTGCGTCTCTTTAACTGACAATTGCGCGGTCGTGCGACGTGGCTCCCAAACAAAATTGACGTCCTTTTTTCCCCACAAATAGAGCTTACTTTTGGTGGTATTTGATCACCTCTGCGGTTTTTATTTTTTGCGCTATAAACAATAATAGAGTGACAATTTTGAAAAAACACATTATTTTTTACTTTTTGCTATGGGAAACCCACGACTAAGCTCTGGGGGGTGAAACGCGTTGGAGGTTGAAGTCCAGGCTGAGGTTGCCACTCTATTTCCTTCTCTAGGACACCTTAGATATGCGACTTTCAGGGACTACCCTTTTGTCTCTTGATACACTCCACACCCCTCTCCTGCATATACTACCCACCTCCATACACTCTGCACTGTACATTCCCTAATTTAACATTAACATATGTAAGTCATCTCAGACTCTATTACTTTTGGTGGTATTTGATCACCTCTGCGGTTTTTATTTTTTGCGCTATAAACAATAATAGAGTGACAATTTTGAAAAAACACATTATTTTTTACTTTTTGCTATAATAAATATCCCCAAAAAAATATATAAAAATGTTTTTTTTCCTTAGTTCAGGCCGATACGTATTCTTCTACATATTTTTGGTAAAAAAAATCGCAATAAGCGTTTATTGATTGGTTTGCGCAAAAGTTATAGCGTCTACAAAATAGGGGTTCGTTTTATGGCATTTTTATTAATAATTTTTTTTTTTTACTAGTAAAAGTGGCGATCAGCGATTTTTATCGTGACTGCGATATTATGGCGGACACATCAGACAATTTTGACACATTTTTGGGACCATTGTAATTTTTACAGCGATCAGTGCTATAAAATGGCACTGATTACTTTAAAAATGACACTGGCAGTGAAGGGGTTAACCATGCTCGGAAACAAAATAACACATTACAATACAATACAACACATTACATCATTTCTGATCTACGAGAATTTTCATAACTTCAGTAATCTATTGGTTTTTCGATATGAGACTAGCATGCACAAAAAAAAAAAACAGACAATCATTCATCCAATATTCGTATCGCATGTAAGAGATTACACTCCCCTCCCTCCAGACTGACAATGCTGCTGTCCAAAAGTATATGCTTTATTATTTCCTCCAGAATGCAGGCAACCTAACACAGGAAGTGTGTTACTGGCAGGATCTCCTGGTTAGATAAAGGGAAAAAAGCCAAAAAATAAATAAAATGAATGCAGCCGCCACATCTAATGATTGGTAAGCTGCATTATATTACATTTTTTCATTTTGGGTTTAATACTTCACCTTTGCCATATGCATAAGACTAGTTTAGATTTTTCTCAGCTGTTAGTGAATTCAATGACTAGACCTTAGTTTGCTCCTATTAAAAGAGCAAATGAGAGATATCACGGCTCTGTTTAGACCCCTGATATCTCACCAAAGCCCACCAACAGGACTGATTAAAAAAAAAAAAAAAATTGCACTACATATTAAAAAATTAAATTGTAAAAAATTATAAAAATTTAAATTGTTAAAAAAAAAACATTTAAAAAATACTACTGACCCCCCCCCCACCCTACCAACACTGTGCACTGCCCCAATCCCTTCCCCTCAAAAAGTATTGTGAAAAAATAAATTGTAAAACAATAAATATGTAAACATAAAATACTACTGACACCATCCACTGCTCTACTGACACTGTCCACTGCCCCATACATGCCCCGTACATGGGAAACCCATGACTAAGCTCTGGGGGGTGAAACGCGTTGGAGGTTGAAGTCCAGGCTGAGGTTGCCACTCTATTTCCTTCTCTAGGACACCTTAGATATGCAACTTTCAGGGACTACCCTTTTGTCTCTTGATACACTCCACACCCCTCTCCTGCACATACTACCCACCTCCATACACTCTGCACTGTACATTCCCTATTTAACATTAACATATGTAAGTCATCTCAGACTCTATTAAACCACACCCCCATTAGCAAAATTTAGCCATGCCCACATGTTGTGACATTTTTTAAAAATCAATGCTTAGGGCTCACTTTTTATCTTGCACATGGGCCCACTCATTTCATCATACACCCCTGTCAATAGGTTTTACTTTAAAAAAAAAAAACTGCAGATTTAAAAATATAAATTTTTGAATTGACAATAACTGGTCAACGCTCATGTTAATTTTAGTGATTTACTTTAGGTTAATTACTTTACACCCTGTTCCAAATTATTATGCCAATGATATTTTTCACATTTACCTAAATAATTGATGTAAACAACAGTCGGCATAATTCTCATGACTACTGAATACTCAGAACTATTAAGAGTACAATTCAAATTTTACTGAACAAGCCTCCTAATGATAACACTTTTTTTTGTAAATAAAAAACTTACAATGCACTGTTCCAAGTTATTATGCACAGTCATTTGTAAAACACTTTATAGGTTGTAAAGAACTGAAAATTGTCATTTGTTGTGTTTGCAGCATATTTACTGAAATCAAAAGCTATTTCAATCAAACTTTGAACAACATTTTAACTTTTTAAACATTTTAACAGGTCACGTTACATTTTAACATAGGACCCCTTATTTGATAGCAGCTTCACAAGTCTTGCATCCATTGAAACTGAGTTTTTGGACCGTTTCTGCTTGAATTTGTTTGCAAGATGTCAGAATATCCTCCCAGAGCTGCTGTTTGGATGTAAACTGCCTCCCACCCTCATAGATCTTTTGCTTGAGGATGCTCCAAAGGTTCTCAATAGGATTGAGGTCAGGGGAGGATGGAGGCCACACCATGACTTTCTCTCCTTTTTTCCCCATAGCAGACATTGATGCAGAGGTATGAGATGGTGCATTGTCATGCATGAAGATAATATTATTACGGAAAGCATAGTTCTTCCTTCTGTACCAGGGAAGGAAGTGGTCAGTCAGGAACTCCACATACTTTGCAGAGGTCATCTTTACACCTTCGGGGACCCTAAAGAGGCCGACCAGCTCTCTTCCCATGATTCCGGCCCAAAACATGACTCCACCACCGTCTTGATTCACTACTCCATTCATCTGGACCATCCAGAGTTGCACGGCACTCATCAGTGAACAGGACTGTTTGAAAATTAGTCTTCATGTATTTTTCTGCCCAATGGAGCCATTTCTGCTTGTGAGCATTGGTTAGTGGTGGCCGAATGGAAGGTTTATGCACAGTTGCAAGTCTCTGGAGGACTCTACACCTTGATGTCTGTGGGACTCCAGAGGCACCAGCAGCTTCAAATATCTGTTTGCTGCTATGTAATGGTGTTTTAGCAGCTGCTCTCTTGATCTGATGCATGGATCTGGCAGAAATCTTCCTCAATGGGCCTTTATCTGCACGAAACCTGTCAAACTCTGAATCAGCCGAAAATCTCTTAATATTGCAATGATCACGCTTAAGTTTTCGCAAAATATCTAATGTTTTCAAATCTCGTCCAAAGCATTGAACTATTTCACTCTTTTTGGCAGCAGAGAGATCCTTTTTCTTCCCCATATTGCTTGAAAATGGTGCTCTGCTTAATAATGTGGAACACCCTCCTTTAGTAGTTTTTTCTTTAATTGGGCTCCCCTGGCAATCTAATTATCACAGGTGTCCGAGATTGTTTTCAGTGATCAAAAGAGCCCTGAGACACAATGCCATCCATGAGTTAAACTGAAAAACAAAATATTTAATCTTTGTGACACTGAAATTGAATTTGCATAATAATTTGGAACAGGGTGTATATGCTACATTTTCATATGTGACAGAAGTATATCTATGAATGACAGCTAAATACTTGCTTTATGAAAAACTGCTATTAATATGGCCAGAGTGCTCCTGTTTAGGGCGATGAATGGGGAAGGGGTTGTACACAGACACTCCAGTGCCTAAGAAGATTTAGGCAATCAGCAACGTTCAAGGTTTTCCCAGACTATTCTGTGTTGTCTTGGGCCGACCATACATGGTTCAAATCGAGCCATGTATGGGCAGATTGAATGTACAACGTTGATTGATCGATCAACTTGGGTACAACCAGCCTACCAGATTATCTTGCGATTATCGCTAGCGGCTGCTATAGCTGCTAGCAATAATCACTGTCGCCCCCTTGCCAGGAGAAGACAATTGCTCAGTAGGAAGGATTCCCCTAGCAGCACTGTCTGTGTTGATGGGGGAATCAGGAAAAAAAATGTCCTGCAACCCAGGGTTGCAGGAAAGAAATGTGCACCCTGTATGCCCTGCCTTATAGTTAACAGATTGTCTCCCAATCCGGCCAAAAAAAAATCTGTTGGGTGGTGTTGGAAGGCAACATGGTTTAATATCATATTTCTTGAGTTTTACTTTCTGGTTTATACAGACAGGTGACCTAAGTTGGAAGTTGACCCAACAGGTGGGTTCTGTGTATTGCTAAATAATAAATGAGAGTTTCCTTGTCTCTGAAAAGCTTCCAGCCACATACAAAGCCTGTTATATTTCGTATTGCATATGTATATCCACTGCACAGTGTGAGGGAGATTTACTAAAACTGATGCACACCAAATCTGGTGTAACTGTGCATAGTAACCAATCAGCTTCTAACTTAATCTTGTTCAATTAAGTTTTGACATAAAAACCTAGAAGCTGATTGGTTACTATGCACAGCATCACCAGAATCAGTGTGTACCAGCTTTAGTAAATCTCCCCGTGTGTCTGGTATGCTGTCTGTACAGCTCCAGCATATGAGTATATTTGAGCTGAAAGTGGGCTGTATTGTGCAGATGTAGCTCAACTAGATGAACAATTCAGTATCTCTAATTAGCACAGCCATTCAGACAGGTGTGAGTACAGGGTAGATATTGCGACATTAACTAAAGTATTTATGAGTGTCAATATTTATCCGATAATCAATTGTGATTTTCTTATTTGTGCAGCAAAACCTGTCTAACTGCACTCTCCAGGAATCCTTCTGAAAAGATGATGACATCACTTCCAGCAATGCGAAAGACACAGGAACGGCACATAGACATTGTGGGCATGTTGGGACATCTGGTGTCATATTAGTTATGAGGAAAGGTTGCGAGCACTGAACTTATTCTCTCTGGAGAAGAGACGCTTGAGAGGGGATATGATTTGATTTCAATATACAAATACCATACTGGTGACCCCACAATAGGAATAAAACTTTTTCGCAGAAGGGAATTTAACAAGACACGTGGCCACTCATTAAAATTAGAAGAAAAGAGGTTTAACCTTAAACTACGTAGAGGGTTCTTTACTATAAGTGCGGCAAAGATGTGGAATTCCCTTCCACAGGCGGTGGTCTCAGCGGGGGGCATTGATAGTTTCAAGAAACTATTAATAAGCACCTGAGCGACCGCAACATACAGGGATATACAATGTAATACTGACATATAATCACACACACAGGTTGGACTTGATTGCAATTTTTTTGTTTATAGCGCACAAAATAAAAACTGCAGAGGTGATCAATTACCACCAAAAGAAATCTCTATTTGTGGGAAAAAAAAGGACATCAATTTTATTTGTGTACAGCGTCGCACAACCGTGCCATTGTCAGTTAAAATAATGCAGTGCCGTATCGCAAAAAATGGCCCGGTAATTAAGGGGGGTAAACCTTCTGGAGCTGAAGTGGTTAAACTATGTTCAAAGCGTTTTCTAGACTTGATTGAGTTCTGCAAAAAAAAAAAGTATTTTTATTTATTTGCTTTGGGTACTCTTATGAGCAGACAGCCTCTCCGAGGTAATAAAAGAAGGCTGATACTGAAAGAAAGCCAGGACATTGAAATGGGGGAAAACAGTCTGCAGAATACAAGCCATAAAACACATCAATAAAATAGAGAGGAGCAAAGTGATTACTAAAGTGACTACTAAAGTGTTGATCTACATCAGCAGTCACCAACCAGTGGTCCGTGGGCCACTGATGATCCAAAAGAAAATGTTGGTGGTCAACAGGGGTTCTGCTGCAAATAAACAATGTGGCGGATGTATACCACCCAATGTTTCCAGTGTTGTTCTTAAAGCTCTACAAGACTCTGGTCCGGCCGCACCTAGAGTATGCTGTCCAGTTCTGGGCACCAGTCCTCAGGAAGAATGTACTGTAAATGGAGCGAGTACAAAGAAGGGCAACAGCTAATAAAGGGTCTGGAAGATATTAGTTATGAAGAAAGGTTGCGAGCACTGAACGTATTCACTCTGGAGAAGAGACGCTTGAGAGGGGATATGATTTCAATATACAAATATCGTACTGGTGACCCCACAATAGGGATAAAACCTTTTTGTGGAAGGGAGTTTAACAAGACACGTGGCCACTCATTAAAATTAGAAGAAAATAGGTTTAATCTTAAACTACGTAGAGGGTTCTTTACTGTAAGAGCGGCAAGGATGTGGAATTCCCTTCCACAGGGGGTGGTCTCAGCGGGGGCCATAGATAGTTTCAAGAAACTATTGGATAAGCACCAGAACGACCACAACATACAGGGGTATACAATGTAATACTGACATATAATCACACACATAGGTTGGACTTGATGGACTTGTGTCTTTTTTCGACCTCACCTACTATGTAACTATGTAACTATGTAATGCGGGCTCACAGTCAATACTGTCAGCCCGCATTGATACTCAATGCCTCCTTTGTAGTTCCGGCTTCTGTGAACTCAGAGGGAGGTGCCAGGAGTAGTGCAGAGAGCGCGAAGTGAAGATGGAGTTCCAATGGCAGAGCTGATCACAGACTGTGGGAGGGAGCTCGAACACACAGCTGGATAAGGAGGGGAGATCCATGCAGAGTGAGGGGGCAGAAACCGGGGGCATTGTGTGTATAAGGCAGCAGTGTGATCCAGGGGAGGGGGGCAGAGAGCTGGAGCATTGTCTGTATAAGGCATGTCAAATTCAAGATAGTGGTCTGTGGGATTCAGAATTGTGAGTTTAGTGGTTTGTGAGGTCCGAAAGGTTGGCAAACACTGATCTATATCTTGGGTCTCCAAACATTTTAAACAAAGGACCAGTTTACTGTTATTCAGACTTTATAGGAGGCCAGATTGGGACCAGTGGGAGTAGAAAATGCCCCAGCATCAGTGGAAGCAGGCAATATCTCAGACTTGGTGGTCAGTGTGAAAAAATGACAAAGCACCTGTGGTCAGTAGGGGGAGGAATAGTGTCCCTTCATTTGTATTAGTGGGGGGAATAGTGCCCCATCACTGTCAGTGGAAGTGATCTGGTCCACTCTATTGTATAATTATGTATATAATACTTGTATGTAAACTTTATTCGACTGAGGCTATGCTGTTTATTTAAACATACGATCTATTTCAGTCCTGAAGAAGCGGCTAGACCGCGAAACCGGTCGAGGAACCACCCCTCTACATTTAGACAAACGTGAAGTTTGCGGGCAAGCCCAGCATTCATATGTTTGGTTCTATATTTGTTTAGGAGTGGTTATAAGTTGATTGATTTTTTTAAACAATTGAATTGATCTGTACATTGTACATTTTTTATTCATGTATGTGTTTTTCTATTAAAAATTGTTTGTTATTATTTTCTCTACCTTATGCAATTATTGACCCATTACAAGTACCGAGATAGTCCAAACTCTCCCCCTTTTTTCCAAAAAGTCTTGTGGGTAAAGACTGCATTGACGCAGAACCAGCACCTGTAGTTGCAGTTTAATAACCCCTTGTTCCTATAATACTGTCAGTGGAAGGAATAGTGCCTGATAGTTGCTATCAGTGGAAGAAATGAGTGCCTCATTGTTGGTGTCATTTGAAGAAATAGTGCTCCATCCTTGGAGTTAATGGGAGGATAAGTGTAACTGGTGTCAGGGGACTATCCTCAACAGCCGAATAAAGGCAAGCAAAGGGACGCATCCAGCCTGTGTCACTGATCTACATCATGAGAGGGAAGGCTTATTGGCTTTTTAAATGATAGCTTGGCAACCCAGTGGTTGGTGTCAGTGGAAGGAATTGTCCCCCATCCTTGGAGTCAGTGGGAGGATAAGTGCCCCATCGCTGGTGTCAGTGTGAGAAATACTGCCTCATTGCTGGTGTCAGTGAGAGAAATATTGCCCTAAGGGCCAAATAAAGGCAAACAAAGGGATGCATCTCGCCCATAGGCCGCAGTTTGGAGACCACATCATGAGAAGGAAGGCTTTATAAATGCTAGGTTGGAGAGATCTAACATACATCTTCAAGCACGCTGAAAGTCAAAATAGAGGAAATATATGTAAGATGCATTTGAGTGCCAAACATGGAGCCCATGGTGCCAATGTTAGACTCTGTATATTTGGGGGAAGTTTGGAGGAATTCCCATATTGTATACTGATAATATATTTACTATACATCCTTGACTTAGATGTTAGAGAAAATGTCATGAGAAAAAAATACTGCCATTGTCATTGCTGTCATTTCTAAAAAAAAATACTTTTGAAAATGCATGTTGCTGGGCGGAAGGGCTGATCTTTCACTGCTTAATCACTGGCATGGAACATGTGCGAGGAACTCCTGACCTACATATTTGTCTCAGGTCAGTGAATTTCTAAGTGGGACTCACTCTACTACATTGCATGTAGACAGTATGATGTCTTGTGTCTATGCTCAGGACCATACTACTTTGGACTTGGACATACATACCTTGCCTGTGGAAGAAATAGGCACATTCAAATTTAAAGTGGTTCTAAAGTCAAAAATTTTTTTTTTACCATAATGCATTCTATTCTTTATGGTTAAAAAACCTTCCACTAGCTATGCTTTCACCCCCCCCCCCCCTAAACACTTACCTAAGTCCTCTATTAATCCATCACTGTGCCCAGCTTCAGCTCTTCTCTCCCCTCTTCCTGCTCTCACAGGATACACTGAGAGCAAGCGGGAGCCATTGGCTTCTGCTGCTGTCAGTCAAATCCTGTGAGGGAGCGAGGGGCATGGCCGATATGCACTGTATGTGTATATATGAGCACACACAGCCTGGCTAGTATATCCACTGCACAGTGTGAGGGAGATTTGCTAAAACTGATGCACACCAAATCTGGTGTAACTGTGCATAGTAACCAATCAGCTTCTAACTTAATCTTGTTCAATTAAGAACCTAGAAGCTGATTGGTTACTATGCACAGCTTCACCAGAATAAGTGTGTACCAGCTTTAGTAAATCTCCCCGTGTGTCTGGTATGCTGTCTGTACAGCTCCAGCATATGAGTATATTTGAGCTGAAAGTGGGCTGTATTGTGCAGATGTAGCTCAACTAGATGAACAATTCAGTATCTCTAATTAGCACAGCCATTCAGACAGGTGTGAGTACAGGGTAGATATTGCGACATTAACTAAAGTATTTATGAGTGTCAATATTTATCCGATAATCAATTGTGATTTTCTTATTTGTGCAGCAAAACCTGTCTAACTGCACTCTCCAGGAATCCTTCTGAAAAGATGATGACATCACTTCCAGCGACGCGAAAGACACAGGAATGGCACATAGACACATAGACATTGTGGGCATGTTGGGACATCTGGTGTCATATTAGTTATGAGGAAAGGTTGCGAGCACTGAACTTATTTTCTCTGGAGAAGAGACGCTTGAGAGGGGATATGATTTCAGTATACAAATACCATACTGGTGACCCCACAATAGGGATAAAACTTTTTCGCAGAAGGGAATTTAACAAGACTCGTGGCCACTCATTAAAATGAGAAGAAAAGAGGTTTAACCTTAAACTACGTAGAGGGTTCTTTACTGTAAGTGCGGCAAGGATGTGGAATTCCCTTCCACAGGCGGTGGTCTCAGCGGGGGGCATTGATAGTTTCAAGAAACTATTAATAAGCACCTGAACGACCACAACATACAGGGGTATACAATGTAATACTGACATATAATCACACACACAGGTTGGACTTGATTGCATTTTTTTTGTTTATAGCGCACAAAATAAAAACTGCAGAGGTGATCAATTACTACCAAAAGAAATCTCTATTTGTGGGAAAAAAAGGACATCAATTTTATTTGTGTACAGCGTCGCACAACCGTGCCATTGTCAGTTAAAATAATGCAGTGCCGTATCGCAAAAAATGGCCCGGTAATTAAGGGGGGTAAACCTTCTGGAGCTGAAGTGGTTAAACTATGTTCAAAGCGTTTTCTAGACTTGATTGAGTTCTGCAAAAAAAAAAAGTATTTTTATTTATTTGCTTTGGGTACTCTTATGAGCAGACAGCCTCTCCGAGGTAATAAAAGAAGGCTGATACTGAAAGAAAGCCAGGACATTGAAATGGGGGAAAACAGTCTGCAGAATACAAGCCATGAAACACATCAATAAAATAGAGAGGAGCAAAGTGATTACTAAAGTGACTACTAAAGTGTTGATCTACATCAGCAGTCACCAACCAGTGGTCCGTGGGCCACTGATGATCCAAGAGAAAATGTTGATGGTCAACAGGGGTTCTGCTGCAAATAAACAACGTGGCGGATGTATACCACCCAATGTTTCCAGTGTTGTTCTTAAAGCTCTACAAGACTCTGGTCCGGCCGCACCTAGAGTATGCTGTCCAGTTCTGGGCACCAGTCCTCAGGAAGAATGTACTGTAAATGGAGCGAGTACAAACAAAGGCAACAGCTAATAAAGGGTCTGGAAGATTTTAGTTATGAAGAAAGGTTGCGAGCACTGAACTTATTCACTCTGGAGAAGAGACGCTTGAGAGGGGATATGATTTCAATATACAAATATCGTACTGGTGACCCCACAATAGGGATAAAACCTTTTTGTGGAAGGGAGTTTAACAAGACACATGGCCACTCATTAAAATTAGAAGAAAATAGGTTTAATCTTAAACTACGTAGAGGGTTCTTTACTGTAAGAGCGGCAAGGATGTGGAATTCCCTTCCACAGGTGGTGGTCTCAGCGGGGGCCATAGATAGTTTCAAGAAACTATTGGATAAGCACCAGAACGACCACAACATACAGGGGTATACAATGTAATACTGACATATAATCACACACATAGGTTGGACTTGATGGACTTGTGTCTTTTTTCGACCTCACCTACTATGTAACTATGTAACTATGTAATGCGGGCTCACAGTCAATACTGTCAGCCCGCATTGATACTCAATGCCTCCTTTGTAGTTCCGGCTTCTGTGAACTCAGAGGGAGGTGCCAGGAGTAGTGCAGAGAGCGCGAAGTGAAGATGGAGTTCCAATGGCAGAGCTGATCACAGACTGTGGGAGGGAGCTCGAACACACAGCTGGATAAGGAGGGGAGATCCATGCAGAGTGAGGGGGCAGAAACCGGGGGCATTGTGTGTATAAGGCAGCAGTGTGATCCAGGGGAGGGGGGCAGAGAGCTGGAGCATTGTCTGTATAAGGCATGTCAAATTCAAGATAGTGGTCTGTGGGATTCAGAATTGTGAGTTTAGTGGTTTGTGAGGTCCGAAAGGTTGGCAAACACTGATCTATATCTTGGGTCTCCAAACATTTTAAACAAAGGACCAGTTTACTGTTATTCAGACTTTATAGGAGGCCAGATTGGGACCAGTGGGAGTAGAAAATGCCCCAGCATCAGTGGAAGCAGGCAATATCTCAGACTTGGTGGTCAGTGTGAAAAAATGACAAAGCACCTGTGGTCAGTAGGGGGAGGAATAGTGTCCCTTCATTTGTATTAGTGGGGGGAATAGTGCCCCATCACTGTCAGTGGAAGTGATCTGGTCCACTCTATTGTATAATTATGTATATAATACTTGTAGGTAAACTTTATTCGACTGAGGCTATGCTGTTTATTTAAACATACGATCTATTTCAGTCCTGAAGAAGCGGCTAGACCGCGAAACCGGTCGAGGAACCACCCCTCTACATTTAGACAAACGTGAAGTTTGCGGGCAAGCCCAGCATTCATATGTTTGGTTCTATATTTGTTTAGGAGTGGTTATAAGTTGATTGATTTTTTTAAACAATTGAATTGATCTGTACATTGTACATTTTTTATTCATGTATGTGTTTTTCTATTAAAAATAGTTTATTATTTTCTCTACCTTATGCAATTATTGACCCATTACAAGTACCGAGATAGTCCAAACTCTCCCCCTTTTTTCCAAAAAGTCTTGTGGGTAAAGACTGCATTGACGCAGAACCAGCACCTGTAGTTGCAGTTTAATAACCCCTTGTTCCTATAATACTGTCAGTGGAAGGAATAGTGCCTGATAGTTGCTATCAGTGGAAGAAATGAGTGCCTCATTGTTGGTGTCATTTGAAGAAATAGTGCTCCATCCTTGGAGTTAATGGGAGGATAAGTGTAACTGGTGTCAGGGGACTATCCTCAACAGCCGAATAAAGGCAAGCAAAGGGACGCATCCAGCCTGTGTCACTGATCTACATCATGAGAGGGAAGGCTTATTGGCTTTTTAAATGATAGCTTGGCAACCCAGTGGTTGGTGTCAGTGGAAGGAATTGTCCCCCATCCTTGGAGTCAGTGGGAGGATAAGTGCCCCATCGCTGGTGTCAGTGTGAGAAATACTGCCTCATTGCTGGTGTCAGTGAGAGAAATATTGCCCTAAGGGCCAAATAAAGGCAAACAAAGGGATGCATCTCGCCCATAGGCCGCAGTTTGGAGACCACATCATGAGAAGGAAGGCTGAATGGCTTTATAAATGCTAGGTTGGAGAGATCTAACATACATCTTCAAGCACGCTGAAAGTCAAAATAGAGGAAATATATGTAAGATGCATTTGAGTGCCAAACATGGAGCCCATGGTGCCAATGTTAGACTCTGTATATTTGGGGGAAGTTTGGAGGAATTCCCATATTGTATACTGATAATATATTTACTATACATCCTTGACTTAGATGTTAGAGAAAATGTCATGAGAAAAAAATACTGCCATTGTCATTGCTGTCATTTCTAAAAAAAAATACTTTTGAAAATGCATGTTGCTGGGCGGAAGGGCTGATCTTTCACTGCTTAATCACTGGCATGGAACATGTGCGAGGAACTCCTGACCTACATATTTGTCTCAGGTCAGTGAATTTCTAAGTGGGACTCACTCTACTACACTGCATGTAGACAGTATGATGTCTTGTGTCTATGCTCAGGACCATACTACTTTGGACTTGGACATACATACCTTGCCTGTGGAAGAAATAGGCACATTCAAATTTAAAGTGGTTCTAAAGTCAAAAGTTTTTTTTTTTACCATAATGCATTCTATTCTTTATGGTTAAAAAACCTTCCACTAGCTATGCTTTCACCCCCCCCCCCTAAACACTTACCTAAGTCCTCTATTAATCCATCACTGTGCCCAGCTTCCGCTCTTCTCTCCCCTCTTCCTGCTCTCACAGGATACACTGAGAGCAAGCGGGAGCCATTGGCTTCTGCTGCTGTCAGTCAAATCCTGTGAGGGAGCGAGGGGCATGGCCGATATGCACTGTATGTGTATATATGAGCACACACAGCCTGGCTAGGATGCGTTCCCACATATGTGCCCCCCATAGCACACAGCTTGCTATGGCAGCACACGCAGGAGAGGAGGAGTGGAGAGCATTGGTGGGAAACTCCAGAAGAGGAGGAACAGGGCCACTCTGTGCAATACCATTGTATTGTGGATATTAGGACTTTTTGACAACAATATCGTTTTTTTTTTTATCTCTTTAGTTGTGGGTCATATAATGATTGCATTCAGGGAACTTTGATTTATGTGTGTACCCGCTTTGTTGCATATGCTATTACAACATGCTAATAATACTCTTTTATAGGGATGAGCCGAACACCCCCGGGTTCGGTTCGAACCAGAACCTTCGAACGGACCGAAAGTTTGCGCGAATTTTCGAACCCTATACGTTATAATGGACGCGAACGTTCGAAATCAAAAGTGCTAATTACAACGGCCAATATGCATGTTAATGTCATAAAACAGGTTTGGGGACCCGGGTCCTGCCCCAGGGGACATATATCAATGCAAAAAGAACTTTTAAAAACTAACGTTTTTTCGGGAGCAGTCATTTTAATGATGCATAAAGTGAAAAAAAAAAAAAAAAAAACGTGAAATTTTCCTTTAAATATGGTACCTGGGGGGTGTCTAAAGTATGCCTGTGAAGTGGCATGTGTTTCCCGTGTTTAGAACTGTCCTTGCACAAAATGACATTTGTAAAGGAAAAAAAGAAGCCATTTAAAACCACTTGCGGCTTTAGGTTTGATCTTAAGTAGAATCTGAACAGGTACATTATGAAGTGTAGCTCCATCCCAAAAAAATCTATTTTTAAGCTTTTTGGAGAACATAGGGAGGGGTTATCACCCCTGTAACATTTGCTGTCTTTGCACATCTGTTCAGAACATGTCACCTCACTTTCCGTCCCAATGACAAATGTTTTTGGAAAAGTGGGGTTTTAATTGAAACAAGGATTGGTGATAAAGTATCAGTAGAGAGGAGATACCTTTTTCCCAAATTAAATCTAACAGGATAGAATTTCCCTTCCTAGGGGTAGATTTCCTCTCACTTCCTGTTTTCTCTTTCCATTTGCAAGTAGGAGTCGTTTGTAAGTTGGATGTTTGAAAGTAGGGGCCTGGCGTATATACTCTGCAGAAATTTGCCCTATTAGATGTTGGTGTAGCCACAAGACTGGTGGGCACAGGAATGGGCCCTGCTGTGAGTTAATAGATCAAGATTTGTAATTGCATGCACCTGTTGAACAGGGCAGAAAAATTGGGGGTGGTGGTGGTGGTGGTGGACGGTTTTGCCACAAGACTGTAAGCTCTCACAGTTACTCTTGGTGGGCGCAGGAATGGGCCCTGCTGTGAGTTATTAGATCAAGATTTGTAATTGCAAGCACCTGATGAACAGGGCAGAAAAATTGGGCCTTTGGCGGTGGTGGTGGACGGTGTTGCCACAAGACTGTAGGCCCTCATAGTTACTCTTGGTGGGCGCAGGAATGGGCCCTGCTGTGAGTTATTAGATCAAGATTTGTAATTGCAAGCACCTGATGAACAGGGCAGAAAAATTGGGCCTTTGGCGGTGGTGGTGGACGGTGTTGCCACAAGACTGCAGGCCCTCATAGTTACTCTTGGTGGCAGAGGCGGCTCTAGGCTTTGTGAGGCCTTAGGCAAATCTTAGACATGAGGCCCCACTCATGCCCAAAATGGGAAAAATAATTAAAGCAATAGAAATTAACTGTATAAATTGCATGATAATCCCTTCAACTGTAACACACACATCAGGCGAATTAGGCGGCTGTGAGGCCCCTAGGAGTGCGAGGCCTTAGGCGACTGCCTAATTTGCCTAATTAGAGAGCCGCCTCTGCTTGGTGGGCGCAGGAATGGGCCCTGCTGTGAACTATTAGATCAAGATTTGTAATTACCCGCCCCTGTTAAACAGGGGCTGAAAAATTGTGCCTTAGGCACTGGTGCTGGTGCCACAACACTGCAACCCCTCACAGAGACTGTACTTGGAGCACAGCAGTCACACGTGTTGCGAAGCATTTTTTTATAAAAATTGTATGTACACGCCCCTGTTAAACAGGGGCTGAAAAATTGTGCCTTAGGCACTGGTGCTGGTGCCACAACACTGCAACCCGGCCCTCACAGATACTGTACTTGGAGCACAGCAGTCACACGTGTTGCGAAGCATTTTTTTAAAAAATTGTAAGTACACGCCCCTGTTAAACAGGGGCTGAAAAATTGTGCCTTAGGCACTGGTGCTGGTGCCACAACACTGCAACCCGGCCCTCACAGATACTGTACTTGGAGCACAGCAGTCACACGTGTTGCGAAGCATTTTTTTTAAAAAATTGTAAGTACACGCCCCTGTTAAACAGGGGCTGAAAAATTGTGCCTTAGGCACTGGTGCTGGTGCCACAACACTGCAACCCGGCCCTCACAGATACTGTACTTGGAGCACAGCAGTCACACGTGTTGCGAAGCATTTTTTTAAAAAATTGTAAGTACACGCCCCTGTTAAACAGGGGCTGAAAAATTGTGCCTTAGGCACTGGTGCTGGTGCCACAACACTGCAACCCGGCCCTCACAGATACTGTACTTGGAGCACAGCAGTCACACGTGTTGCGAAGCATTTTTTTAAAAAATTGTAAGTACCCGCCCCTGTTAAACAGGGGCTGAAAAATTGTGCCTTAGGCACTGGTGCTGGTGCCACAACACTGCAACACGGCCCTCACAGAGACTGTACTTGGAGCACAGCAGTCACACGTGTTGCGAAGCATTTTTTTTTAAAATTGTAAGTACACGCCCCTGTTAAACAGGGGCTGAAAAATTGTGCCTTAGGCACTGGTGTGGTGGCATGGATCATTGAGGAGGAGGAAGAGGATAGTCAGTGAACATAAGAGGACAGTCACTCAGCATCAGCATAGGCAGTCTTGAAGGGATGTGACATTAAAAATTATTCGGTTATATCCGCCTCAGGTGCCTGGTAGCTGGTGGTGATCCAAGACTGATTCATTTTGATGAATGTCAGTCGATCAACCGAGGCGGTGGACAGGCGCACCCTATGATCAGTCACAAATCCTCCAGCAGCACTGAATGTGCGTTCGGAAAGAACGCTGGAGGCAGGACAGGCCAGTAGCTCAATTGCATACTGTGCAAGCTCTGGCCAGTGATCCATCCTCAGGACCCAGTAAGCCAGAGGATTTTCGGTGGGAAAGGTGTCCAAGTCTGACCTTGCCCCAAGGTATTCCTGCACCATGTATATCAGACGCTGGCGATGGTTGCTGGAACCGATCATACCTTGGGGCTGCGGACTAAAAAATTGTCTGAACGCATCGGTCAGACGTCCACCTTCCCCACCGCTCCTTCTGCCACTGACCGAAGCCTCAGCAACTCGTCGCCCAGGACCAGGAGTTTGTAGCCTCCCAGTTTCTGGGAACGCGTTGCACAGACCTTTCTGCAAGGCCTCCCTGAGATGTCTCATCCTCTGCTCCCTCTGCGACGGCAAGATAAGGTCCGCAACCTTACCCTTGTACCGCGGATCAAGGAGAGTGGCCAGCCAGTAATGGTCCCTCTCCTTGATCCGAAGAACACGAGGATCCTTCCGCAGGCTTTGCAGGATCAGGGAGGCCATGCAGCGTAGGTTAGCTGAGGCATTCGGTCCGGAGTCT
This sequence comes from Lithobates sylvaticus, assembly GCA_028564925.1. Taxonomy (NCBI): domain Eukaryota; kingdom Metazoa; phylum Chordata; class Amphibia; order Anura; family Ranidae; genus Lithobates; species Lithobates sylvaticus. The sequence continues at coordinate 692,796,977 of CM053026.1, read as the reverse complement.
TCTGGGTCACTGAGGATGACATGATCGCCAGCCACCTCCTCCCAGCCACGTACAAGTCCACTGGCTTGTTGGGACTGTACATCATCCCTAAAAGACTGCTGCTGCTGATGCTGAGTGCCAGGCTCCACCTCCATGCTCACACAATCCTCCTCCTCCTCCTCCTCCTCCTCCTCCTCCTCATCCTCTTCCTGTGTGATGGGTGGGACAGAAGGAACACTGTCCGGATAAAGGGGGCCTTGAGAGGCAAGGAAGTCCTCCTCTTCCTGCCTCTGTTCTGCCTCAAGTGCCCTGTCCATTATCCCACGCAGCGTATGCTCCAACAGGTGGACAAGAGGGACAGTGTCACTGATGCATGCACTGTCACTGCTCACCATCCTCGTGGCCTCCTCAAATGGTGAGAGGACAGTGCATGCATCCCTGATCATGCTCCACTGACGTGGGGAAAAAAAACCAAGCTCCCCTGACCCTGTCCTGGTGCCGTAGTCGCAAAGGTACTCATTGGTGGCCCTCTGCTGCGTGTGCAGTCGCTGCAGCATGGCCAACGTTGAGTTCCACCTGGTGGGCATGTCAGATATTAGGCGGTTCTTGGGCAGGTTCAGCTCCTTTTGCAGCTCAGTCAGCCGAGCACTGGCATTATAAGATCGGCGGAAATGCACACAGACTTTCCTGGCCTGCCTCAGGACATCCTGTACGCCTGGGAACCTGCCCAAGAACCGCTGCACCACCAGGTTGAGGACGTGAGCCATGCAGGGCACATGGGTGAGCTGCCCCTGTCGCAGGGCGGAGAGGAGGTTGGTGCCATTGTCAGAAACGACCATTCCTGGCTTAAGCTGACGTGGCGTCAACCACCTCTCGGCCTGCCCCTGCAGAGCTGCCAGAACCTCTGGCCCAGTGTGGCTCCTGTCCCCCAAACACACCAGCGCAAGCACGGCATGGCATCTTTTTGCCTGCGTACTTGCGTAGCCCCTTGTACGCCTACGGAGCACCGCTGGTTCCAAGGACAGAGCACTGGAGGAAGAAGAAGAGGAGGGGGTGGAGGAGAGAGGTGTGTCACAACCAGTAGCAGTAGTCGCGTTTTGGAGGCGTGGTGGCGGAACAACCTCCAACACTACTGCACCTTGTCCTACATCCCTCCCAGCTGCCAATAGAGTGACCCAATGGGCCGTGAAAGAAAGGTACCGTCCCTGTCCATGCCTGCTGGACCATGAGTCAGCGGTAATATGCACCTTACCGCTGACCGCCCTGTCCAGCGAGGCATGGACATTGCCCTCCACATGCCGGTAGAGAGACGGAATCGCCTTCCGCGAGAAAAAGTGGCGTTTGGGAACCTGCCACTGAGGAACCGCACATTGAACAAACTCACGGAAGGGGGCCGAGTCTACCAACTGAAAAGGCAGCAGTTGAAGTGCTAGCAATTTAGCAAGGCTAGCATTCAACCGCTGGGCATGTGGATGGCTGGGAGTGTACTTCTTTCTACGGTCCAGCAGCTGGGGCAGGGAAATTTGCCTGCTGCAATCGGACGTCGGTGTTCTGCAAGTACTTGGTTGTGACACACCGAATTCTACACCTTCAGTCCTCTCAGAGCAGCTTTCAGAGAGGACTGAAGGTGTAGTGGGGATGGAGATCCCAGCTGAGGAGGAGCAAGGAGAGGTCCGCTTAGTTCTTTGGTGTGGGTCTTTTATGTGTGCCTGCCAACGAGCTGCATGGCAGGTCGCCATATGTCTGGTCATGCTTGTCGTGCCCAAGCGGCTGATGTTTTGGCCACGCGAGATACGCTTGAGACAAATATTGCAAATAGCAGTGGTGCGATCTGCTGCACTCGTCTCAAAAAAGGCCCACACCAAAGAACTTTTCTGATAACGTGCAGAGGCAGCGCCCTGCACAGGCGGAGCTCTGCGGTGTTGTACAGTTGCTGTGCTGGCCTCTACCTGGCCTCCAGGGGGCATCCTGCCTCGTTGGACATGTGACGCCGCATCCTCCTCCTCCTCGTCCTCCTCCTCATCCTCTCTCCCTTGAGGCACCCACGTGGAGTCAGTGACCTCATCATCCCCTCCCTCTTCACCACTAGAGCAAACCTGGCAGTAAGCTGCAGCTGGTGGAACTGTACTGCCAGATTCCTCAAGCTGGGTATCGTCATCCGAGCCTTCGAATCGTTGGGCATCCTCCTGGAGCATGTACCCAACACTGTGCTCAAAGAGTTCGGGGGACTCCTCAGGAGGACATGGTGGGTCTAGGGAAGGGGTGGCTGATGATGCTCTGTCAGTACCCTGAGCCTGGGTGAGAGAGGATGAGGAGGATGAGGAGGGCTTGGTCATCCATTCTACCAAGCCTTCAGCATGATGCGGCTCCACATGTCCAGCTGCCGAAAACAAAGACGCGCGTGTCCCATGGCCACGTGCTGATGACGATGCACGACCACGTCCACGTCCACGGCCACGTCCACTAGAAACAGAGCCTGCCTGCCCTGTGTTCTTGGCTCTGCACGCTCTGCCTCCCCTTGGCGGTCTTCCAGCCATTGTAGTCGGTAGTCCTGTGGGTGCTGCTGAGAAGAAAATATAGGAGCTCTGTGTGATGCCACTAACACACTAGAAGTCCTATGGGTGCTTCTGCAAAGAAAATAGAGGAGCTCTGTGTGATGCCACTAACACACTAGAAGTCCTGTGGGTGCTTATGCAAAGAAAATAGAGGAGCTCTGTGTGATGCCACTAACACACTAGAAGTCCTGTGGGTGCTGCTGAGAAGAATATATAGGAGCTCTGTGTGATGCCACTAACACACTAGAAGTCCTATGGGTGCTTCTGCAAAGAAAATAGAGGAGCTCTGTGTGATGCCACTAACACACTAGAAGTCCTGTGGGTGCTGCTGAGAAGAATATATAGGAGCTCTGTGTGATGCCACTAACACACTAGAAGTCCTATGGGTGCTTCTGCAAAGAAAATAGAGGAGCTCTGTGTGATGCCACTAACACACTAGAAGTCCTGTGGGTGCTTCTGCAAAGAAAATAGAGGAGCTCTGTGTGATGCCACTAACACACTAGAAGTCCTGTGGGTGCTTATGCAAAGAAAATAGAGGAGCTCTGTGTGATGCCACTAACACACTAGAAGTCCTGTGGGTGCTTCTGCAAAGAAAATAGAGGAGCTCTGTGTGATGCCACTAACACACTAGAAGTCCTGTGGGTGCTTATGCAAAGAAAATAGAGGAGCTCTGTGTGATGCCACTAACACACTAGAAGTCCTGTGGGTGCTTATGCAAAGAAAATAGAGGAGCTCTGTGTGATGCCACTAACACACTAGAAGTCCTGTGGGTGCTTCTGCAAAGAAAATAGAGGAGCTCTGTGTGATGCCACTAACACACTAGAAGTCCTGTGGGTGCTTATGCAAAGAAAATAGAGGAGCTCTGTGTGATGCCACTAACACACTAGAAGTCCTGTGGGTGCTTCTGCAAAGAAAATAGAGGAGCTCTGTGTGATGCCACTAACACACTAGAAGTCCTGTGGGTGCTGCTGAGAAGAATATATAGGAGCTCTGTGTGATGCCACTAACACACTAGAAGTCCTGTGGGTGCTTATGCAAAGAAAATAGAGGAGCTCTGTGTGATGCCACTAACACACTAGAAGTCCTGTGGGTGCTTCTGCAAAGAAAATAGAGGAGCTCTGTGTGATGCCACTAACACACTAGAAGTCCTGTGGGTGCTTATGCAAAGAAAATAGAGGAGCTCTGTGTGATGCCACTAACACACTAGAAGTCCTGTGGGTGCTGCTGAGAAGAATATATAGGAGCTCTGTGTGATGCCACTAACACACTAGAAGTCCTATGGGTGCTTCTGCAAAGAAAATAGAGGAGCTCTGTGTGATGCCACTAACACACTAGAAGTCCTGTGGGTGCTTCTGCAAAGAAAATAGAGGAGCTCTGTGTGATGCCACTAACACACTAGAAGTCCTGTGGGTGCTTATGCAAAGAAAATAGAAGAGCTCTGTGTGATGCCACTAACACACTAGAAGTCCTGTGGGTGCTTCTGCAAAGAAAATAGAGGAGCTCTGTGTGATGCCACTAACACACTAGAAGTCCTGTGGGTGCTTATGCAAAGAAAATAGAGGAGCTCTGTGTGATGCCACTAACACACTAGAAGTCCTGTGGGTGCTTATGCAAAGAAAATAGAGGAGCTCTGTGTGATGCCACTAACACACTAGAAGTCCTGTGGGTGCTTCTGCAAAGAAAATAGAGGAGCTCTGTGTGATGCCACTAACACACTAGAAGTCCTGTGGGTGCTTATGCAAAGAAAATAGAGGAGCTCTGTGTGATGCCACTAACACACTAGAAGTCCTGTGGGTGCTGCTGAGAAGAATATATAGGAGCTCTGTGTGATGCCACTAACACACTAGAAGTCCTATGGGTGCTTCTGCAAAGAAAATAGAGGAGCTCTGTGTGATGCCACTAACACACTTGAAGTCCTGTGGGTGCTTCTGCAAAGAAAATAGAGGAGCTCTGTGTGATGCCACTAACACACTAGAAGTCCTGTGGGTGCTTATGCAAAGAAAATAGAGGAGCTCTGTGTGATGCCACTAACACACTAGAAGTCCTGTGGGTGCTTCTGCAAAGAAAATAGAGGAGCTCTGTGTGATGCCACTAACACACTAGAAGTCCTGTGGGTGCTTATGCAAAGAAAATAGAGGAGCTCTGTGTGATGCCACTAACACACTAGAAGTCCTGTGGGTGCTTATGCAAAGAAAATAGAGGAGCTCTGTGTGATGCCACTAACACACTAGAAGTCCTGTGGGTGCTTATGCAAAGAAAATAGAGGAGCTCTGTGTGATGCCACTAACACACTAGAAGTCCTGTGGGTGCTTATGCAAAGAAAATAGAGGAGCTCTGTGTGATGCCACTAACACACTAGAAGTCCTGTGGGTGCTTCTGCAAAGAAAATAGAGGAGCTCTGTGTGATGCCACTAACACACTAGAAGTCCTGTGGGTGCTTATGCAAAGAAAATAGAGGAGCTCTGTGTGATGCCACTAACACACTAGAAGTCCTGTGGGTGCTTATGCAAAGAAAATAGAGGAGCTCTGTGTGATGCCACTAACACACTAGAAGTCCTGTGGGTGCTGCTGAGAAGAATATATAGGAGCTCTGTGTGATGCCACTAACACACTAGAAGTCCTATGGGTGCTTCTGCAAAGAAAATAGAGGAGCTCTGTGTGATGGGACTAACACACTTCAAGTCCTATAGGTGCTTCTGGGAACAAAATATAGCTCTCTGTGTGTGTGATGGGACTAACATACTTCAAGTCCTATAGGTGCTTCTGGGAAGAAAATATAGCTCTGTGTGTGTGATGGGACTAACACACTTCAAGTCCTATAGGTGCTTCTGGGAAGAAAATATAGCTCTGTGTGTGTGATGGGACTAACACACTTCAAGTCCTATAGGTGCTTCTGGGAACAAAATATAGCTCTGTGTGTGTAATGGGACTAACACACTTCAAGTCCTATAGGTGCTTCTGGGAAGAAAATATAGCTCTGTGTGTGTAATGGGACTAACACACTTCAAGTCCTATAGGTGCTTCTGGGAACAAAATATAGCTCTGTGTGTGTAATGGGACTAACACACTTCAAGTCCTATAGGTGCTTCTGGGAAGAAAATATAGCTCTGTGTGTGTAATGGGACTAACACACTTCAAGTCCTATAGGTGCTTCTGGGAACAAAATATAGCTCTGTGTGTGTAATGGGACTAACACACTTCAAGTCCTATAGGTGCTTCTGGGAACAAAATATAGCTCTGTGTGTGTAATGGGACTAACACACTTCAAGTCCTATAGGTGCTTCTGGGAACAAAATATAGCTCTGTGTGTGTGATGGGACTAACACACTTAAAGTCCTATAGGTGCTTCTGGGAACAAAATATAGCTCTGTGTGTGTAATGGGACTAACACACTTCAAGTCCTATAGGTGCTTCTGGGAACAAAATATAGCTCTGTGTGTGTAATGGGACTAACACACTTCAAGTCCTATAGGTGCTTCTGGGAACAAAATATAGCTCTGTGTGTGTAATGGGACTAACACACTTCAAGTCCTATAGGTGCTTCTGGGAAGAAAATATAGCTCTGTGTGTGTAATGGGACTAACACACTTCAAGTCCTATAGGTGCTTCTGGGAAGAAAATATAGCTCTGTGTGTGTGATGGGACTAACACACTTCAAGTCCTATAGGTGCTTCTGGGAACAAAATATAGCTCTGTGTGTGTGATGGGACTAACACACTTCAAGTCCTATAGGTGCTTCTGGGAACAAAATATAGCTCTGTGTGTGTGATGGGACTAACACACTTCAAGTCCTGTAGGTGCTTCTGGGAACAAAATATAGCTCTGTGTGTGTGATGGGACTAACACACTTCAAGTCCTGTAGGTGCTTCTGGGAACAAAATATAGCTCTGTGTGTGTGATGGGACTAACACACTTCAAGTCCTATAGGTGCTTCTGGGAACAAAATATAGCTCTGTGTGTGTGATGGGACTAACACACTTCAAGTCCTATAGGTGCTTCTGGGAACAAAATATAGCTCTGTGTGTGTGATGGGACTAACACACTTCAAGTCCTATAGGTGCTTCTGGGAAGAAAATATAGCTCTGTGTGTGTGATGGGACTAACACACTTCAAGTCCTATAGGTGCTTCTGGGAACAAAATATAGCTCTGTGTGTGTGATGGGACTAACACACTTCAAGTCCTATAGGTGCTTCTGGGAACAAAATATAGCTCTGTGTGTGTGATGGGACTAACACACTTCAAGTCCTATAGGTGCTTCTGGGAACAAAATATAGCTCTGTGTGTGTAATGGGACTAACACACTTCAAGTCCTATAGGTGCTTCTGGGAACAAAATATAGCTCTGTGTGTGTGATGGGACTAACACACTTCAAGTCCTATAGGTGCTTCTGGGAACAAAATATAGCTCTGTGTGTGTGATGGGACTAACACACTTCAAGTCCTATAGGTGCTTCTGGGAACAAAATATAGCTCTGTGTGTGTGATGGGACTAACACACTTCAAGTCCTATAGGTGCTTCTGGGAAGAAAATATAGCTCTGTGTGTGTGATGGGACTAACACACTTCAAGTCCTATAGGTGCTTCTGGGAACAAAATATAGCTCTGTGTGTGTGATGGGACTAACACACTTCAAGTCCTATAGGTGCTTCTGGGAACAAAATATAGCTCTGTGTGTGTAATGGGACTAACACACTTCAAGTCCTATAGGTGCTTCTGGGAAGAAAATATAGCTCTGTGTGTGTAATGGGACTAACACACTTCAAGTCCTATAGGTGCTTCTGGGAAGAAAATATAGCTCTGTGTGTGTAATGGGACTAACACACTTCAAGTCCTATAGGTGCCTCTGGGAACAAAATATAGCTCTGTGTGTGTAATGGGACTAACACACTTCAAGTCCTATAGGTGCTTCTGGGAACAAAATATAGCTCTGTGTGTGTGATGGGACTAACACACTTCAAGTCCTATAGGTGCTTCTGGGAACAAAATATAGCTCTGTGTGTGTGATGGGACTAACACACTTCAAGTCCTATAGGTGCTTCTGGGAAGAAAATATAGCTCTGTGTGTGTAATGGGACTAACACACTTCAAGTCCTATAGGTGCTTCTGGGAAGAAAATATAGCTCTGTGTGTGTAATGGGACTAACACACTTCAAGTCCTATAGGTGCTTCTGGGAAGAAAATATAGCTCTGTGTGTGTGATGGGACTAACACACTTCAAGTCCTATAGGTGCTTCTGGGAACAAAATATAGCTCTGTGTGTGTAATGGGACTAACACACTTCAAGTCCTATAGGTGCCTCTGGGAACAAAATATAGGAGCTCTGCCTGCCTGCCACGAACACACTACAAGTCCTATAGGTGCTTCTGGTAACAAAATATAGGAGCTCTGCCTGCCTGCCACGAACACACTACAAGTCCTATAGGTGCTTCTGGTAACAAAATATAGGAGCTCTGCCTGCCTGCCACGAACACACTACAAGTCCTATAGGTGCTTCTGGTAACAAAATATAGGAGCTCTGCCTGCCTGCCACGAACACACTACAAGTCCTATAGGTGCTTCTGGTAACAAAATATAGGAGCTCTGCCTGCCTGCCACGAACACACTACAAGTCCTATAGGTGCTTCTGGTAACAAAATATAGTAGCTCTGCCTGCCTGCCACGAGCACACTACAAGCCCCTCTTTCTCAATCAATCTTTGTAACTGAATCTATCTAACTCAATCTCTGTAAGTGAATCTCTCTAACTATCTAAATGCAGCAGAGTGTCACAGAATCAGCCTGCTCAATCTGCGCCGGAACAGCATGTGACCGGCGCAGACGGCGTGGCGGCGTTTTATAGGGGGGGGCGTGTACTACAGCCCCTGAGCTGTAATTGGCTACAGGCGTCCTGCCTGTAGCCAATTATGGCTCTTCGAGTTTCCGGGGCTGTGATTGGCCAAGCATGCGGGGTCACAGTGCATGCTTGGCCAATCATCAGCCAGCAATGCACTGCGTCGGCCGCGCCGGTCGCAATGCATTGCGGGGCCGCTCGCATCACACGAACGTGATGCGAGCGGCCAAAATAGTTCTGGGCTCGCCGAGCGAGCGAACGCCCGGTGCTTGATGCGAACGTGGGTTCGCATCGAGCACCGGGCCCATCCCTACTCTTTTACATATTTGATAGATATTGCAGTCTCTCTCGGAGATCCCTGAAGAAGGAATTAGACATAGAAATATTAATCCGAAACAAGTTGGATATTAGAAGTACATTGAATAATGCTCTTATTACTTAGAGCATCTGTGTATATCCTATTAGAGTTTCTGCATATATATTGCTGATTGTTACTTTTTGGTTGTTGTTTTTTCTCTTTTTTTGCTATTATATGTATTTTTCTATACTGTTTTATATACTTGTTTCTACTGTGCTATCTAACCCCACATATACAATCCCTTGGGGAAAACTTTCCTTTTTTCTGATTCTATATAATGGGGATATGGTGGTGGTTAGCATCAATTGCTGGTTGATTTCTTCCTTTTTTCCTATTGTGGATATTAGGATTTTTTGACAACAATATCGTTTTTTTTTTTAATCTCTTTAGTTGTATGGGTCATATAATGATTGTATTCAGGAAAGTAAAAATGCAAAACCTTGGGCACATCTGGAAAAAGTGCATACAAAGACAGCCTTTGAGCCTTTGAGATATACCCGAGACCACTAAAATGTTAGCAAAATTAAAGTTTTCGTTAAAAAAAAACAGTGTCTAAGTGTAGGAAAACAACAAATTCAGCACTCATTTTATAGCTTATCCTCCATAATCTCTATCGTGTCAGCAGCCATCCATCTTACTGACGTGTACCTCTGCCCATGTGAATGTTCACCTTTACAGAACTAAGCAAAGACTTCTCTGCTCCCATACGACTTCAACCCAATTTTAACACAAATGCCAGCCAAATCTAACAGGTTGTTAGTCTCTGCTCTAGAATACACTCTTCTGGAGTAGACAAACTTAAGCCTTGTTTTAATATTAGTGCCCTTAAATTTTTTTTGGCCAGCAATAGAGTTGTTCAGAAGAGGAAATGTAGTGCAACATGTCAGGAATAGCTGCGGTAGTCATTTAAACAATGTGATTGAAGATGATCGTTCCTTGTTACGCAGTCCACTAAATCTCTATCAGACACAAAAGTTCATGACCCTTTCATTTTCTACAAATAAAACAAAAATGAATCTTAGTGAAAATAAACTTCCAGCTCAAAATCATATTAAACAAGTTGACCGAGATTTTGGCCATTACCCAAGATAGGATCAGCTCTCCGCTTCCCTACTGCCATTAGAATGCCGCTTGGCTCCATCGTACAGAATCTTGGCCTGAAGAGATTGCAGAGCTTCCAGCATAATAAAAACCTGTGACTCATTACAGCTAACTAAATATGTATCCTGCAACCACTCCGTAGCTGAAATTGTACAGTTAGGTTAAAATAAGCTTTTCAAATTTACATAGCCGAATAAAGAGGGCACAAATAATGACAAAAAGGAGATTGGAAATGAATTGGGGCACCAAATTTAGCATTAGGTTAAAATTACTGTGTACTTCTGGAACATGGAATGTCCAGAAGTGCATTCCAAAAATTGGAAACAAGGTAAAGCATTTACCCATTAAAATTGCTGCTGAGAATGACCCAGGTCTCCCTTACCTTTTCAGGCTGCCAGACCCAGACACTAGTTCCAAGCACACTGACAAACACAGGTTCAGTTTAGGGGATGCCTTTTTGTAGATTTATTGCAGTAATAGAGCAGAAGAGATTGATGTGGATACTAGATACTCCAATAAAACCAGCGAATACAGGAGGACAGATTCTTAACTCCAAACCCAATAACAGCAGACTTTATTGGAGGTAAAAGGAATAGCCAGTTAATATGAGACTCTGAGCAGTCCCAGTCTTTACAGCAACCTCCAGTATTCAGTCCCCCAGTGCATAGAATCTTCAGCAAAGGTCCTACTCACAATGTCCAAGGACAGCTGTTCCAACCAGCTTCCATGCAGCACTCTGTAGTGATAAAGGGGTCCTTCTCAGCCCAGCTCCCTTAGGTAGTGTCTTCCAGCAAATGTTTTTCAGTACAAGTTACTCCAGTTCCTCTGCCAAGCACATGTTGAGGCCTATCAACAGCTTCTCAGTACGCAGGCTGCCTCCAAGGGGCAACAGCCCCAGGAGATTGACACTCTAAACAAGCCTCCTGTCAAAACCAGGGGTCAGGCTCAAAGACCAGTTGCTATAGCAGTTGTGTGACTACCATAAACCAACAGGATAGGTACACCGGCAGTCACCCTGGCAGATGACGCAAGCTCATCTGAGGTGCAGAGTCTAGGTACTAACCAGTGTTCACCAGAGCTCCTGATGGTGGAGATGGATTTTGTTTCATGTTAATACCAGGTCCTCAGTATCACCCCACCAGGAGGTGAGCAAGCTGGGGTCCAGAAGCGGATAAGCAGGTAGGGATCAAACAGAAGCATAGTCAGTAAAACAGGTCAAAAGGTCAGTAAACAGTAGTAGCAGATTGAAATCAGGCAGAAGTATAGTCAAGGAACAAGCCAAGGATCGATAACGAGTGGTAGCACAATATGGACGGCAGCAGGGAAGACGAGAGCGAGATACCAGCGGAAGAGAGTACAATAATCTGGCAAACAGGTGCAGAGACATGGCTTAAATCAGGAAGTTCATGGGAGGAGCAAGAAGTTCAAGGTCAGCAGAAGTCAAGGCACAAGGTGGGGTTGTCCAATGGATCAGACAGGGTGCTGCCCAGCATATCAGGTAGGACCATAGTTTCCTAACAAAGAACACAGAAGACAAGTGGGGGCGTTTTAATGACTATACAGTAAACAACTGCATTTTCCAGTGTATTCCAATGGGCAATAAATACAAGGAACAAAATTGAAACCTATATGGCTAAATCCTATTGTAAAAAAAAAAAAAAAATCAATGAGAAAATCGGGTCTTCAAAAAACAAATTGAAAGGGTCATCTTCAGCATTTCAGAGATTCAAGGAATGTAAGATGCAAGGGAGCACAAAATAGCATATGAAAAACATATTAGTAAGTAAAACAAATCCCCGAAATATCTTCAACCATATCAGTAGTAAAATGGTACGGAACATATACTGTAGGCCATATGAAAGATGATAATGGGGAGTTGATCAAAAGTGATATAAAGAAGGCAGATGTATTAAATGCATTTTTCTCTTTAGTGACAGGGTTGATCGTCAGAACAACAATGTACTGAATATATTTCGGTTTTCTGACATAAATTCAGGTTAAAATCAGACTGGAAAAACTTAATGTGAATAAATCACTAGGACAAGATGGCTTACACTCACAAGTCCTCAAAGAGCTTAGCTCCATTATAATCTGGCCATTTTTTATCATTTCTAAGGACACCTGACTGGAATGGTACCAACCGATTGGCATAAAACAAATGTGGTACCAGTATTTTAAAAGGTCAGCATATATACCACAAAACTAGACCAGTCAGCCTAGCATTAACAGAATGTAAAATGTTTGAGGAAATGGTAAGGGACTATATTTAAGAATTTGTTTGGGATAATTGTAAGTAGAAATCAGCATGGAATTTAAAAGGACCTTATTAGATCAACCTGTTAGCATTATATGAGGCAGAGAGTTGAAATGTAAGGGAAATGTGAAGAAGGCCAGTGGATGTAGTAAACTGTATCTAGATTTTGCTAAAGGTTTCAACACTGTACCTCATAAACATTACATTTATAAAATAAGGTCTATTGGCGTTGAAGAAATTGTACATACATAGATAATAAACTAATTACAGGATAAATGACTCATTCTCCATATGGAAAGTTGTGAGTGGTGTTTCCCTGAGACCATTAATGATATTGAAGTTGAATTACATAGTTACATATTTGCTAGGTTTGAATAAAGACACAGGACCATCCAGTTCAACGTGTATATGTGTGTGTGTGTGTGTGTGTGTGTACATACCACTATAGATTCCCATATGCCTGTATATTGTGTTCACTGAGAATTTAAAATCAGTTTTAGGTTAAAATGAATATTAGCTGAGAGCATAGTTAAAGCCCAACTCTGTGTAACTTAAAAAATAATCTCTTTATTTTCCCCGGCCATAGCCCACTTTACTGGAGATGTGGTTCCCAGACAGGCACACTACTCCACATCTTCTGGGATTACCCACGGCTTACCCCATTCTGGCAACAGGTCCTGCAGATTGTTTAAAAACGAATGCCGCGTATACACAATCGGAAATTTGGCCAGCAAAAGACTGAAGAGAGCTTTTGGTAGGAAAAGGTGTGTATGCTCCATGGGACTTTTGCTGGCCGAATTCCAGCCAGCAAAAGATTGAGCGCATGTTCTCAATTTTTCGGTCGGAAAAAGTTCAGATCGGAAATTCTGATCGTTCTTTAGCAATTCCGACTCGCAAAATTCCTACGCATGCTCGGAAACATTTTGATGCATGCTCGGAAGCATTGAACTTAATTTTCTCGGGAGATCGTAGTGTTGTATGTCACTGCGTTCTTGGCGGTCGAAAGTTCAGCGAACTTTTGTGTGACCGTGTGTATGCAAGCCAAGCTTGAGCGGAATTTCGTTGGAAAAACCATCCAAGATTTTTCTGCTGGAAAATCCACTCGTGTGTACGCGGCATTACAGACGTTTCTCTTTTGGACAACCCGGTGGCAGTGCTTCATAACCTGACTCTGATGTCCAGTAAGAGATATCGTAAATCTGTCAGAAACCATGAAATCAGACCAAGACAGAAGTACAGTTAAATCATACTTGTTTAATAATAAAAATAAATAGAACAAACATAGTCAAAACATAGCCAGAGTTCAGGAACCGGAACGGATATTCAGACAAGCCAAACGTCAGGGAGCTGGAGATGAGCATAGTAAAACAGCAAACAGGATCTGGAGCCAGAAGGGATGTCAGCCAAGCAAGTCTTTTAACTGGAATGCAGGAGAGCGTCTCTGTGATGTTGACTAAGGCGAAGGCAGAGATCCTCTGGGCTGAATGGCTTAAGTAGGCAGGACTGATGAGCAGGATATCATCAACAGCTGAGTAATTGTTGAGATATAGGAGCTGGCAATTAGCCGACAGCTGAGCGGCCAGCTCAGAGAAGGAAGGGCTGAGCCCAGCCCTGACAAAATCCCTGTGGAAGCATCTATTAAATGCAGCTAGGGCATGCGTCCTCAGCATGTGGAAACAGCAATCTCCACCAACAGAATTACAATGGTTTGCCAGGGTGAACGACATTCAACAGATGGAAGCCCTAACAGCTGCCCTCAGGGATAGGATGGAGGAACATAACACACACTGGCTATACTGAGACTGTTCTGGTTCTCGGATGGCTATTTTACCGATTCTTAAGCTGATCCCTTTGTGGGATGTCAACGCCTTGTGCCGCCGACACCGCTGAAGCACCTTTCCCTCCCTGTTTCTCCTCCTGTGTAATTCCCACCCTCAACACCTGGGGTGTCGTCTTTTTCCCCCAATAGGCAGAAAAAAGTCACAAATTCATGCATTAATGCATTAATCGCTAGGTCCAGCTACTGTGAATTTGGGACAGAGAAACCTATATTGTGCGGGGTCCGCGTTTTGTTCCTTACCTTGCAGTGGTTCGGCACCTGCTAAAGAGTGTCTTTATTTATGTTTCCTGGTATGTTCATGACTATTAAGTTTCTATATTTGTTTTCCACCACACTACAAGAACGGAAATAGGATATATTTTTTGTAGAGGCTACAGCCCACAGTTTACCGATACTCTATATCAGGGGTAGGCAACCTTTCAGGGGTGAAGATCTACCTGGACAACATCAAAGAGATTGAATGTGCGGGTTCCCCCTTTTTAAAAAAGAAATAAATTAACTAGCAAGCCCTCAATAAAATGTAAAGCCGGCAAAAAGAAAGCTTAGGAAAAATCGAATAAAACAAATGTTAATTTATAAATTTATACAAAATATAAACTTAGCCTACCTTAAATGTTAGCTTTAGCAAGAAACTCTGCAGAACCACTGGAACTGCAGGTTGACTTTCTTGACTAATTTTAGGCCTTGCTGGCCTCAATGCTAGCCTGGCTGTGTGCTCCTAGCTCTCACCAGTGTGAGTAATATGTAGGACAGTGGCCAAGGGTCAATAGTAGGTAGTGGAGTGTACAGAGGTCACTAGTGTGTAAGGAAGTGTACTGAAGTCAGTAGTAAGTAGGGCAGTGTACAGATGTCAGTAGTATGTAGGGCACTGTACAGAGGTCAGTAGAAGATACAGACTACAGAGGCCAGTAGGATGTAGGGTAGGGTACAGAGGTCAGTAGTATGTAGGGCAGTGTACAGAGGTCATTAGAATGTAGGGCAGTGTACAGAGGTCAGTAGTAGGTAGAGCAGTGTACAGGGATCAATAGAATGTAGGGCAGTATACAGAGGTCAATAGTAGGTAGGGTACTGTACAGGGGTCATTAGGATGTAGAGCAGTGTACAGAGGTCAGTAGTAGGTAGGGCAGTGTACAGTACTAGGTAGGGCAGTGTACAGTGATCTGTAGTAGGTTGGGCAGTGTAGAGGTAAGTAGTATTTATGGGAGTGTACAGAGGTCAGTAGTGGGTAGCCCAGTGTACAGAGATCAGTAGGATGTATGGCAGTGTACAGTGGTCAGTAGAATAGGGCAGTGTACAGAGGTCAATCGGATATAGGGCAGTGTAGACAGGTCAGTAGAATGTAGGGCAGTGTACAGAGGTCAGTAGTATGTAGGGCAGTGTACAGAGGTCAGTAGGATGTATGGCAGTGTAGACAGGTCAGTAAGATGTAGGACAGGGGTGAAGAGGGCAGACAACAGGGCATTAGAAGGATAGTGTCCAGGGAGACAGCAGTGCAGTGTACAGAGGGGTCAGGAGGGCACGGTACAGGGAGGTTATGAGGGCACAGTACTGGGGAAGGGGGGGTCAGGAGGTCATAGTGCTGGTGGGGGGTCAGCGGAGCACAGTACTTGGGGGGTAGGAAGGCTGGGGTCTGGAGGGCATAGTAAGAAGAGGTCAGGAGGGCATAATAGTGGAGGTGTCAGGAGAGCAGGGTACATGGGGGTCAAGATGGCACACCTAAGATGGGTCAGGAGGGCATGGTACTGAGGGGTCAGGAGGGCATGATAATGGGGGGGGCAGGAGGGCATAGTGCACAGAGGTCAGGGTACACAGAGGTCAGAAGGGCATGGTACTGGGGGTCAGGAGTGCATGGGGGTCAGAAGGGCACGGTAGACATTGGTCAGGAGGGCATAGTACTGGGGGTCAGGAGGGCATGGTAGACAGAGTTCAGGAGAGCATGGTACTGGGGGGCAGGAAGGCACCGTGCACGGAGGTCAGGGTACATAGAGGTCAGGAGGGCATTGTACAGGGAAGTCAGGAGAGGACAGAAGCAGTTTTCTGATGCAGAGTGGCACAGGGAAGCTGCTGTGGCAGATCTACATGATGTGGTATGCTGATCACCACTGGCCCTCCTCTCTCATCCATCCCATGTGATAACACAGACAAGCCTTTTGGATGGACTGGAGAGGAGGGATCGGCATACTACACCCTGGCGTAAAAGAGCCCAGACTTGCCTCAGCGGTACTTTTGAGTTAGTCTCACCGCACAAATCCAGGGCTCACAGCACCAATGTCCAAGCCGACAGAGCACCGTAGGAGGCGCAGCCATTCCCGCCCTGCAGCCGTGTGTATGCAAGGGGTGTGCCGCAGGGCGGGGAATGCCTCCACAGTCTAGGATGCGCTTTGACTGTTTCCCAGCTGAAGAGCTCAGGCAACGAAAACCTGAGCTGTTTGTTTCCCGAGCTGCTATGCCGCTGGAACATGAGGATGGGAAAGGCAGAGACCTGATCGTGATCTACCTGTCACCTACACGCGGTCGACTGGTAGATCGCGATCGACAGGTTGCTGACCCCGCTCTATATTGTAGTGGTGGAACCTTGTCTGTTATTTCATTGATAGCCATTGATACCTGTTTTGGTTGTATTTTTGTATATATTTGCATTTCATTGAATGTGATTTGTCATGTCATACTGTTATGTCCTATTGCATACCTTAAATTAATAATAAAAAAAAATTAAAACCTCTTGAGCTTATTGCTCATTTAGGTCTAGGACACATAGAAAAAAAAAATCTGATTACCATCTCAACTAGATTGGTCCCTGCAGCATCTTTTTCCCCATGCTTCCCAAGTGGTCTAAGGTCCTAATGTCATCAAGACCATAACCCTGCATTGGATGTGATGATGCTGAGGGAAAACCAATTGCCAGAGTATGGGAGAACATCATCTACCAGGGGATCAGAGGATCAGGTAAGATAAAGTGCCAAAACTCTCCCCTAAAGTAAAAGAGCAGTTTACCCTACAAGTGCCAGTAAAGCCCCACTGCAAAAGATAATTTTTAGGTTGCCTGGATTTGGGCTTTAACTACGCTCTCAGCTGATACCGCTATGACAGTAAAGGACCTTAAGCCCCGTACACACGATCGGACTTTTCGGCCGGAATGTCCGGCGGACTTAGTCCGCCGAGCAAACCGACAGACTTTCCAACGGAGGTCCGCCAGACTTTCCGAACATGTGGACCATGTGGACCACACACGCCCGGACTTTTCCGGCGGACAATCCGCCGGAGTTTTGGCGAAAGTCCGCGGGTCTTCGGGGGTCTATTCTGTTCTTCTTGCCGGGCCTCCGCTTTCTTTTTCCAGCTCTTTTACTGGCGGTGGCCCAGGCTTCTGTCGCTGTCGCCTTCTCCTTCTGCTTCTTCTTCTTCTGCTTCTTGTTCTTCTTTCTTCTTCCGATGTTGACTCGTCCCTGTCTCCTCTTCTAATGGCTCAGACGTGTTGCTCAGCCAGTTATATAGGGACAAGGGCGGGGCCACCGCCTCATGTCACATGGTGACCCCGCCCCCATATTATGTCACAGTCCCAGCATCCTCCGGGACTGTGACATCATAAGGGGGCGGGGTCACCATGTGAAATGAGTCGGTGGCCACGCCTCTTGTACCTACATAACTGGCAGCGCAACACGTCTGAGCCATTAGAAGAGGAGACAGCGACGAGTCAACATCGGAAGAAGAAGAAGAAGAAGCAGAAGAAGAAGAAGCAGAAGGAGAAGGTGACAGCGACAGCGACAGAAGCCCGGGCCACCGCTAGTAAAAGAGCTGGAAGAAGAAAGCGGAGGCCCAGCAAGAAGAACAGAAGAGACCCCCGAAGACCCCCGAAGTCGGAACAAGAGCCCCAGACGGCGGCGGCGACGAAGGAGAAAGCCGGGCTTCTCCGCTAGTGAAAGAGCTAGTAAAAGAGCAGAAGATAGCGGAGGAGTCCGGCGAGAAGACCCCCCAAGACGGAAGAAGACCCCGGAGCTGTGCAATAAAGTATTTTAAATTTTAATTTTTTGCTTAAGTGAATGTGTACCCCATACTCATTCACATAGGGTGGGGGGCCGGTAGCTGGGGGGCCCCTTATTAAAGGACAAGGTGCTTTGGGGTAGGGGGGCCCAGGGCCCCCTTTCCCCAGGGCACCCCCCATGTTGAGGGCACGCGGCCTGGTACGGCTCAGGAAGCACGCGGCCTGGTACGGCTCCCAAGTCCGGCGGACAATTTTACAATTTTACATCAAAACTTAAAACTAAGTCCGCCGGACTTTTGGGAACAAAAAGTCCGCCGGAGCCCCACACACGGACAATCCCGCCGGAAAGTCCCATCGTGTGTACGCGGCATTACACAATTTGAAATTAAATTGCTTCTCATCCAACTTCATGTTGTGACCACGTGTCTTCTTCAGAGTTCTTAGATTAAAACGTTTATTCCAAATACTACTGATACATTTGTATAATGCTATTATATCCCCTCTTAAGTGCCACTATTCCAAGAAGAACAAGTTTGTATTCTAAACCTTTCTTCAGAACTTATGTCCTTAATTCCCTTTACTAATTTTGTTGCCCTTCTATCAACTTTCTCTAGTTCAAGGACATCTTATCTGAGGATTGGTGCCCAAGACTGAGCCATATACTCAAGATGTGGCAGAACACTGTAAATAGCAGGATTATAGTTTTAGCTCTTGAATAAATTCCTTTTTTTTAATGCATGGTAGCAGTTTGCTGGCGTTGCTAGCTGCAGCCTTGAATTGGCATTGCATGCTATTGTTAAGTATATGGGCTACAAGGACCCTGAAATTTTTTCCATCCCTGATTGTCCCAGAGAAGCACTACCTAATGAGTATCGTGCATACAGTATCTCACAAAAGTGAGTACACCCCTCACATTTTTGTAAATATTTTATTATATCTTTTTGTGTGACAACACTGAAGAAATTACACTTTGCTACATTGTAAAGTAGTGAGTGTACAGCTTGTATAACATGGTAAATTTGCTGTCCCCTCAAAATAAATCCACACACAGCCATTAATGTCTAAATCACTGGAAAACGAAAGTGAGTACACCCCTAAGTGAAAATGTCCAAATTGGGCCCAAAGTGTCAATATTTTGTGTGGCCACCATTATTTTCCAGCACTGCCTTACCCCTCTTGGGTATGGAGTTCACCAGAGTTTCACATTTTGCCACTGGAGTCCTCTTCCACTCCTCTATGACGACACCACAGAGCTGGTGGATGTTAGAGATCATGTGCTCCTCCACCTTCTGTTTGAGGATGCCCCACAGATGCTCAATAGGGTTTAGGTCTGGAGACATGCTTGGCCAGTCCATCACCTTTACTCTCAGCTTCCTTAGCAAGGCAGGGGTCATCTTGGAGGTGTGTTTGTGGTCATTATCATGTTGGAATACTGCCCTGCGGCCCAGTCTCCGAAGGGAGGGGATCATGCTCTGCTTCAGTATGTCACAGTACATGTTGGTATTCATGGTTCCCTCAATGAACTATAGCTCCCCAGTGCAGCATTCATGCAGCCCCAGACCATGACACTCCCACCACCATGCTTCACTGTAGGCAAGACACACTTGTCTTTGTACTCCTCACCAGGTTGCTGCCAAACACGCTTGACACCATCTGAAACAAATAAGTTTATCATCAGACCACAGGACATGGTTCCAGTAATCCATATCCTTAGTCTGCTTGTCTTCAGCAAACTGTTTGCAGGCTTTCTTGTTCATCATATTTAGAAGAGGCTTCCTTCTGGGACAACAGCCATGTAGACCAATTTGATGCAGTGTGTGGCGTATGGTCTGAGCACTGACAGGCTGACCCCCAACCCCTACAACCTCTGCAGCAATGCTGGCAGCACTCATATGTCTATTTCCCAAAGACAACCTCTGGATATGACGCTGAGCACGTGCACCCAACTTCTTTGGTCAACAATGGCGAGGCCTGTTCTGCGGGGAACCTGTCCTGTTAAACCGCTGTATGGTCTTGGCCACCATGCTGCAGCTCAGTTTCAGGGTCTTGGCAATCTTCTTATAGCCTAGGCCATCTTTATGTAGAGCAACAATTCTTTTTTTCAGATCCTCAGAGAGTTCTTTGCCATGAGGTGCCATGTTGAACTTCCAGTGACCAGTATGAGTGAGAGTGATAACACCAAATTGAACACACCTGCTCTCCATTCACACCTGAGACCTTGTAACACTAACAAGTCACATGACACCGGGGAGCTAAAATGGCTCTATGGGCCCAATTTGAACATTTTCAATTAGGGGTGTACTCACTTTTGTTACCAGTAGTTTAGACATTAATGGCTATGTGTTGTGTTATTTTGAGGGGGCAGCAAATTTACACTGTTATACAAGCTGTACACTCACTAATTTACATTGTAGCAAAGTGTCATTTCTTCAGTGTTGTCACATGAAAAGATATAATAAAATGTTTACAAAAATGTGAGGGGTGTACTCACTTTTGTGAGATACTGTATACATTTTAAGATCCTAAGAGCATAACTTTACATTTTTAATACGGAACATCATCTGCCATGTAGCTACCCACCCCTCAGTTTTATCAAGGTCATTTAGTAGAAATGATATATGATATATCCTGTTGTGAAGTTTGTGTTCTACATAGCTTGGTATCATTAGCAAACACTGAGATCGAGCAATTTATTCCCACCTACTGTATATATTGTTTATAAATAATGCAGGATGTAGATATAGGTTTGGTATATGAACTGGACTGAGGCTGGACAAAATAAAGTTTAATTTTAAAGCAGTAATATAAAAAAAATGTATATTGCAGCTTGTCAATCCTTAAATGTGGTGACTGCATTCATTTTCCTTTTTTAGTTGCACTTCCGGTTTTTCTTCCGATTTTAATGTTTTTGTAACAAATACAGCTAATAAAGTTTCTCTTGGGCCCTCTCATGTGTAGATTGCAACGCCCTTCCTTTCCTTTCTGTCCGGGCTGGGCTCAGCCCTTCCTTCTCAGAGTTGGCCGCTCAGCTGTCAGCTAATTGCCAGCTCCTATCTCTCCACAGTTACTCAGCTGTTGATGATATCCTGCTCGTCAGTCCTGCCTACTTAAAGCGGAGGTCCACCCGCACCAAAAATATTAAAAGTCAGCAGCTACAAATACTGCAGCTGCTGACTTTTAATAAATGGACACTTACCTGTTCCAGGTTCCAGCGGTGTCGGCAGAAGACGACGAGCGACCGCTCGTCTCTCGGCTGCCCCGCCGCCATCCTCTGTCAGGGAATCAGGAAGCGAAGCCTGCGGCTTCACTGCCCAGTTCCCTACTGCGCATGCGTGAGTCGCGCTGCGTGTCTTTATTGGTCCCCGTTGTGTCCTGAGAACTGTGTGTTTCCCAAGACACAATGGGAACCCTCGGATATGGGCGGGCATCCTCGGATATGGGCGGGGCAGATACCAGTATTATACAGGTATCTGCACCCCCCTCCCCCCTGAAAGGTGCCAATTGTGGCACCGGAGGGGGGGAGGAATCCGATAAGCGGAAGTTCGACTTTAGGGTGGAACTCCGCTTTAAGCCATCCAGTCCAGAAGATCTCTGCCTTTCGCCTTGGTCAACATCACAGAGACTATCTCCTGCATTCCTGTTTAAAGACTTGCTTGGCTGACATCCCTTCTGGCTCCAGATCCTGCTTGCTCTTCCACTACATTAATCCCTGACCACCCATTCAGTTTAAAATAGAAATGAAGGGCAAAACATTTGTGAATAGATATGAAAAAAACATTATCAACCCTTTCCCCCCCTTTTTTTTATAAGTAATCACATACCTTTTGTTCCCAGCTACAAAGGAGCTGGGGTGGAGAAACAGCAGAACACTGATCTTCCCAGCGAGTGGCTGTGCAGGGGGGGGGGGGGGGTGTCAGGACAAGTCTGATCATTGGAGAAGAGCACGCTAAGTTCCCAGCACAACTAGAGAACTGACCACGATGTGTTCTCCTGCTTAGTGTGATCAGTTTATAATAAGAAAGCAGAGGGACTGTCAGAAACACCAGCTATTTCACACAAAGGAAGCTATGTGCCTTGTTTCCATCAGAAGGGGACAACACAGGAGCACAAATGGAAGAACAGAGTGTTGTCACCCTATAACACAAAATGCTTGAAGAGGAGATGTTAACCCTTTTCTGCCCACCCCGGCATCCCTTTAATAAGTTCTCAAAGCCAAGGGGTGGGAAACATCAGCTGATCACGTGACCATCGTGGTCCTCTGTCATAGTAGTTGCATGAACAGGAGTCGATCCGCCCGACCAGAATATACCTAAATAATCTTTAAACTGCTCCCTCCCCATCTTAATACGTATGCTGACTAACCGAAAGATCTGTATACAGTACAGCCAGCAACGGATAATTATTGGCTGGTTCACCAGGTAGAAATAGAGGGGGGAAAAGCCTAGAAAAAGGAAACAAATGCAGCCATCTAAAGATTGGTAAGCTGTAATATATGACATTTTTGGTTTTAGGTTTACATTGTAGATATGCTTTAAGTTAGCCAGTAAAGGGTATCCATTAAACTCCAATCTTTCAGATTAAATAATATATTGCAGAGTATAAAATAATGATGTTACAAGATAAATTAGTCTTGTGAAAAAGTTATTTGTGTTTGAGTTCATTTATGTGTTTGTGTGTATAGTAGTGTCACACGTTCCTACAGAGCAGTTATACATAAACCAGGCCATACACTATACAATGTGTAGGTTGCTATTACTGCAACCACCTGGCTGTCATGCTTTCCAATGGCTTCCACCCACAACAAGCATGTAGCATGTAAAGTAAAAAAGTAATAAGTAATAAATAAGTAATAAAAAAATAAACTCCTGATCTACATGCTAATGTATTTGGATTAGTAAAAATATTAAAAACATTCATTCAGCATGGATAAAGTAAAGGCTCAACTTTTCAAAAGGGAATTACAACTACCAGTATTTAATAAGCTAGACCGAACCCACAGATGTGCTCTACAAGAAATGGTAAGTTAAAACCTATTCATTTTTTTTTTTTTAAGTTTTGGATAGAGTAGGAAAGAGCTAATATTTTCTATCATGATTTTTGCTGTCTTTAACCCCACTGGGAATGTCCCTCTTTTACTGTTCCTCTGACATCTGTACAAGAGAAGAGGGGAGTGCGGTTGTCATTGGGACAGGAAGGCAGAGACAGAAACAAAAACATTGTCAACGATTTTAACCCTTCCTTACTCCACTAAAAATGTGTTTTTGTTTGTGTCCCTGTTGGAAGAGATTTTAAAATGAGTGAATGGGAATCTCCCAACAGGGACATAGACAGCAACAGGAACCTGGCAGAAGCTCAAACCCTTCCCCACTCTATCCAAAATATAACAAAACGTTTCGTCTGGAGACGGGCTTTGAGGATAAGAACTAGGTAGCTAGGTAGAAAGCAGAGCCTGAGTATGTAATTAGGAAATGTAGGTTCCCCAAGTAGATTAACAGTACTTATACATTTATTGATTATGACAGAAGCTCTTCAACACCTTAAAGCTGGCCATACATTATACAATTTTCCTATTCAATTTCCTTTTTATTTACCATTTAACTATGTAGTGCAGGGGCCTGCCTGATTGCATACAAATTGAAGGTGTTTAGGTTTGACCTCATATTATATGGTTTTGGTAAATATAACAGAAAATTGAACAATAAAATTGTATACTCTATGGCCAGCCTTATATATGTTCTAATACAGCCATCACTAAATGGCAGACAGCGACATGTATTCAGACTGAGTGACAGTCCTGACCAAACAATCAGCCAGTGCCCAGCACAGGTTCCCCCTCCTCTGCAGTCCTTGGCTGCTAGGACCACTGAAGTCCTTATAACTGATGATGTGACATGCATGCTCCACAACCAGAGTCACAGGAAGTAGAGCTTCCTCCATCCAGAGCTCCAGCCTGCTTCAGCTCCTGACTACAGCCATCTGCCTACCTGGCAATATTATTATTATTATTATACAGGATTTATATAGCGCCAGCAGTTTGCGCAGCGCTTTACAACATCAGGGGAGACAGTACAATTACAATACAATTCAATACAGGAGGGATCAGAGGGCCCTGCTCGTTAGAGCTTACAATCTAGAAGGGAAGGTCAAGTGGAAACAAAAGGTAATAACTGTGGGGGATGATCAGATGGAAAAAATGAAAATACAGTTGTTAGGTGTGGGTAGGATAGGCTTCCCTGAAGAGGAGAGTTTTCAGAGATCGTCTAACTATGTAGTGCAAGGGCCTGCCTGATTGCATACAAATTGAAGGTGTTTAGGTTTTACCTAATAAAAGGTACAGGGACACCTGATGTAAGGGGGCACTCTTATGGGGACACCTGATGTAAGGGGGCACTCTGATGGGGACACCTGATGTAAGGGGACACTCTGATGGGGACACCTGATGTAAGGGGGCACTCTGATGGGGACACCTGATGTAAGGGGGCACTCTGATGGGGACACCTGATGTAAGGGGGCACTCTGATGGGGACACCTGATGTAAGGGGGCACTCTGATGGGGACACCTGATGTAAGGGGACACTCTGATGGGGACACCTGATGTAAGGGGACACTCTGATGGGGACACCTGATGTAAGAAGGCACTCTGATGGGGACACCTGATGTAAGAAGGCACTCTGATGGGGACAGTTTATGTAAGGGGCACTCCGATGGGAACGCCTGATGTAAGGGGGCACTGTGATAGAAGTATCTGGTGTAAGGGGGCACTGTAATGGGGATATCTGGTATAAGGGGCACTGTAATGGGGGTATCTGGTGTAAAGGGCAATGTAATGGGGGTATATGGTGTAAGTAGGCTTTTGATCTGGACACCTGACATAAGAGTTTCACTATGATGGGGACACCAGATGTAAAGGGACACTGTGATGGGGGTTCTATTTTTTTATAGACATACAATAACTACATAGATCCTATCCAAGTCATAGTACAAACATGAGGCAAGGAGCTCTGCTGGAAGAGCATTTTTCTGACCCGACCTCTTTAAATTTAATTTAATTCCCCTGATCTAATATCTGGGGGCACCACCATATATGGCTCACCGGGGATAGCTTGAAATGGGACAATTTTGAAAATCTTATGCAATGAAGATTGCTTTCTTCTTTATTAAATATACTGGCAGAGGCCTCTACAGAGATCCTCCCTGCACCTTGTTCAAAGGTCTAAACATAAGTGGTTACCTGGTTTCCATTGGTGTTTAATGATGGGCTAACTGGCACAAATGTCTGAGAGTGGTTTGGTCATGCCTCCTCTTCTAATCACCTTCTAATGTATATGGCCAGTTTAAGGATGTGAAATAAAATTACAATAAATATGCTACAACCCTGCAGTGGGTGTGCAATACACAAGGTGAAGCCTCAGTCAAAGTTAGCAGAAAATTGACACTTCAAAGTCTTGTCATGTAATCTCAAGGAACGTGTCACCTAAGGTTATGTTAGGTATTGCCCAGCTATGGCTACTATGTACCATTTGAACAGAGCTTCAGTAAAAAGCCAGGTAGTTGCCAGTGAGCAGAGGGGGATAGTTTACGATCTCATGTTCCAAAGACACCTCTAAAACACCTGTGAGTGGAGGCCTATTAGAGATCACTTTACAGTGTTGATGTCTTGCTGTCATTGTGCAAATAGGACGTGTCAAATGTGTAACAGAGCAAGTCTGTGGGATGATTAATTACCTATTTTTTTTTTCTTCTCAACCATTAATAATTGATCAGTACTTTGGCAGGGTGATGTGAGGCTAGTGAACAGCAACTTTCCTGAGTGTGCAATTGTATCTGTGCATTGTGTATCTGTGCATTGTGGGCAGGATTGAAGGACCTGGATTATTCGCTAGTGCTAAAGTATCCACTTAATAATGGCAAACAAAATATTTATGAAGGTCCAATTGATCTTCTAATGAGGTCAAGATAATTTGATTGTATGTAGCTACCTAACAACCACATATCAACCATTGATTGGAAGAAGCCCAATGGTATTTTGATACAAAAGATCATCTAGTTGTTTGCGGTTAATGTGCCTACAAATTAACAGGACTGGTTCACACCAGATGCAATCCAGTGTGTTTTTATTCTGCATCAAAAACACATGGACATTGTTTAACATGGTTTACATGGTTGGCCCTAGTACACACCAGTGCAGCATGTTCTAGTGCAGTCAACAAAAGTAGAAAATGCTGCATTTTTTCTGAATGGACCTCATCTGGAACGCAGAAAAAGAGAGGTGAAAAATATGCACCAAAGTGCATCAATTCGTTTATGCAGAAATGCATCTGGAACACAGAAGTTGTGGTGTGAATCGGCAACGACCATCCTTTTCATTCCCAAAGACTTTTTGCTACCAAACTAGTGTAATTAGTGTACTAGTGTAATGATCAGCTAGAGCTGATCATTAAGGCTCGGTTCACATATGAGCCGCATGTGGCTCACAGAAGGGGTCCGGTGCGTGCTGGTTCACCATTTATAGTCTGATTTCAGACCGAATTTTCGGCTGAATTCGGACCTAAACGGACCAAAAGGCGCATAGCGTTTTTCTGCAAAACGCACCGGACCTGCTGCGGAGTTAAATGAACCAGCTCCATAGAGAGCCAGTAAAAATCTCCTGCTATTGGGAATTGGATGCGTGGAACTCGCATCCAATTCACAATGGTGTGAACCCAGCCTTAATCGACTTCTGTAAAGCGGGTCCATACATGGATCGGAATTCAGTAGGTCCCTGCTGAACTGGGTGAATTCCAATCCATCTATGGGCAGCTTAAAAGAGGTTTTACAAAAAAAAAAACATTTATACTCACTTGGGTGAATGCAGCATTGATCCGATCCTGCATCTCCATCGAACTGCTGCCTCTGCACTACCTCAAAATCCACTGATCGCTCAGATCTTGGTCTGCTCCATCAGTCACCGGCTCTATGCTCTGCCCCTCCAGTGCTCACTGGAGCGCTGGGCTGGGGAGGGGAGGGAGCCGCTGGATCAGTGTCCCAGCAGTGCAGCTGAGAGGCTGAGCCAGCTGTCGGTCCAGGTTTTTGGGTGAATCCTGCCTGGACTAGCTGAGTGACGTTGGCCCGCTATCTGTTGAAAATGGGTCACAGGAGTGAAGAACGAACTGCACTCCTGTGATACACAGGAGAAGTATAGCCATGCTTCTCCTTTAAGTATGATAATGACAATCAATCCAGTAAAAAAGGCAAGAGGGTATTTGAGAAAAAAATAAAAATAAGAAAAGAGTGAAGTTTCTCTTTAAAGGGGAACTTGTTAATCCAATCACTAAAATGTCCTATAAGTGTTACCAAATAAAACAAATTTAAGAAGTTTTTTTTTTTTAACTATTGGAATTGCTTTATTAAAATAATACCAGGTGGTCCTGCCATTAATGCCCTTGTGCAGGCACTTCCTGTAATAGGGTGACAACATTGTCCCTGTCTTCCACTACTGCTTCTGTGTAGTCACCCTGTCAAATACAGTCCCCAAGAAGATATAAGTTGACACACATTGTACCAGCATGGCTTGCTGTTGTCCTCACCTTACCTGAAAAATGTTATACACATCGCCAGAATGCATGCATGCCACAAGAAGTAGGGTTTTCACCTGTCCGGGATTCACCCAGACATGGTTTTGAATCATGTGCCCAGGTTTCAATTCACCTGAAACCCAAACACAATATTTAGACAGGAATATGGCTCAGGACAGGACTTGACACTATGTGCGCCACATTATTATTCTCCTTGGCGTTCCCAAAGGTGTCCCAGGTCTGTTACGGCAATCTCAGGCTCTCAGCGGCTTGTTGAGAGGCTGAGCGGGGTGTCAGTCCAGGCACCTGGTGGATCCGGACTTCCATTGTCGGGATGACGCGGTGCCTGGACTGATTTCTGTGACGTCAGCAGAGAGCGGAACTTCAGACCGCTCTCTGCTGAAAACGGGTCACAGGAGTGCAAAACATATTACACTCCTGTGATCCATAGAACAAGTACAGCCAAACGAGCTTTGGCTATACTTCTCTTTTAAAGGGTAAGTTCACCTTTACAGAAAAATCTGTAAGGTGAACTTACATGTTACAATCTGAGCATACATCTCTGTAAAAGATTTACCAAAACTATTTAACAGAAGGGCCTTCCTAAACTGTCCACTAAATTTGTATCCAATTAGACTATTCCGTGTATAACATAGTTGCTGGTAGATATAAAGGAGATTGTACAACTAGATTGTAACCTCTGCTGTAAACTTTAGTTCTACTTCTAAGCCAACATCATTACCTTCTTTTTTTGTCTTTTGATCGCTTACTGTTTCTATGTACATTTATATTAACTAAGCCCAAACTGCTGCTCATCCTTAGATGTAGTACAGTGAGTGAGCGTTGTCACCTTGTCACCTTAGGACAGTCGTGCTCAACTTGTGGTTGGTGGGCCAAATGTGGCCTGAAACCTCAAACCTATGGTAACCCGCACAGCCTCCTTCGGATGCACGCCGCTCTACTGAATGATTGCCGGCCCTCTTTATTCCCAGTGGCCGTCATACACAAGACGTTATCGTGGCCATCTCTCCACTCATCTTTCCTTCTTAACACACAGACATGGGGAGAGGAGCCTTTAGCCAAGTGGATTACATCTAGTATTATCTATACATGGGTCCTGAAGGTAGATTCTCACAGTTGTGTGATGAACTCAGTGTCATTCTTGTACCATGTGAGTGTATTATGTGTCATTTTATCTTTGCCTTAATAAGTTAATAAGAAGTTTATTGCACTACTAGGACATGCGCTTCCTTGGTCTGTTTTTTATTTAGATTGTCCACAGTTTATGTTTTGTAAATTCAAGGGATGGCTGCAAAGACCCCAATACAGTGAAGGCTGTGACACTGGTTCTGAGATTTTTTAGGCTGGTCACACCTGAGGGCGTGAGTGGGATTAACAGTAATCTAGTTAATAAAAAAAGAAAATCGATTTTTGTGATTAACCGCTTCGTAGCGAGCGCGCACACATATGCATGCAATAGCGCCGATAGAGCTGTGCCGAGAGCATGCGCCCTTCATGCTCCCGACACTGTTACCGGTGGCTAATGGAAAGCTCCCATTCGCTGCTTGCAATTGTGACCCCCGCCAATCACAGCCGTCACATGACCATGAGCCCACCCCACCTCTAAACCCCTTAAAGGGCCAGCAGGCGCCGGCTCTAAGGGGATAACCAATAACCACTTGCCACCAGGAAAAATACCCATACTTCGCCTGACTTTGCGTGGTTATACCGGGGTGATGCCTGCAGCTGTAGGCATCATCATGGTATCTTTTTTTTAGAGCCGGCGGACCACATTCTTGTAAAATCAATCCTATCAGTTAGACCCCTTTCACACTGAGGCAGTTTTCAGGCATTTTATTGCTAGAAATAGCGCCTGCAAAGCGCCTGAAAACTGCCTCCCATTAATTGCAATGGGTGCTTTCACACCCGGGTGGTGCCCTTGCGGTACGTTAGAAAAAGTCCTGCAAGCAGCATCTGTGGGGTGGTTTGGGAGCGCTGTACACAGCGTTCCCAAAACGCCCCTGCCCATTGCAATGAATAGGCAGCGCTTCCGAAGTGACTGAAAAGCGATTCGGAAGCGCGGCAACATGGAAGTTTTTAACCCCTATTTTAGGGTTAAAAGCGCCCCGCGCAGCTTAAACACAGATAAAGCCCCACTAAAACGAGTGACACTTTACCACAAACACACAGGCAGCCCCAGTGTGAAAGGGGTCTAAAATAGCTGCTGGATTGCCCCCCCCCCCCACCCGCTGCCTTCCAGGGCTTACCTGTTCCACCAGGGAACTTGGGATTGATCATCTCTATGGTCTAAAAAATAGGTAAAGTACTTTGTCACTTCTGGTTTCGCCAGTTGTAAACAAACAAACAAACAAAATGAGTGGTTTGTAAAAAGCATCTGATCATACTGATCTTGGTATTATTCAAAGCTTTTGAGGGCAGAGGAGACATGGTGGGGGGGGTCTAATAGACCCCCAATGTCTCAGTAAAGAGGACCTGTCACTGCGTATTGTTATCACAAGGTATTACATTCTTATTTACATTCCTTGTGATAACAATAAAAGTGATAAAGAAAAAAGTCTTAAGGTACAGTGTGAGAAAAAAAAAATGTATATTGTGTGCAAAGGCGAGTGCACTCCGGCATTGTACGTAAACAACGATCGCACCACACATGTGAGTTATCACTGTGAACGTCAGATCCAGAGCAATAATTCTAGACTATACCTCTTATGTAATTCTAAAGTGGTAACCTGTAAAGGCTTTTAAAGTGTCTCCTATGGATAATAGTTTCTCGCCGTTCCATGGGCGTGCACAATTTTAAAGCGTGACATGTTTGGTATCTATTTACTCAGCGTAACATTATCTTTTATATTTTACCAAACAACTGGGCATTATCTTGTGTTTTTGGGAATTACAATTCAATAAATGATAATTTTTTTTGAAAATACGCTGCGCAAATACCATGTGACATAAAAAATTACAACAACCACCATTTTATTCTCTAGGGTCTCTGCTTTGGGGGTTCTAAGTAATTTTCTAGCAAAAAAAAAAAAAAACAGATCTTTACATGTATGTGGGATGTGTCAGAAAAAGGGTACACATCCAATGGGGATCGGTCCCATGCAAAATAATAATCCTGATGGTTAAAATCTTCATAATGCTATTCAAAATAAAAAATTTGAAATTCTTAACCATTTTTATTACCAAATCACTTAAGTGGCCCGCGCTCTTCAAAGCTCTGAGCATCCCTGCCCTAGGAAATGAAGTGTGTTACTTGCAGGATCACCTCAAGAAAATAACGAAGAAATGTTCATAAAAGGAAAACAATGAAGCTTCCATAAGGTCTGGTAGGCTACGAAATATCATGATGGCAATCATTTCCAGCTCTTAAAAGAACTATATATGTAGTGGCTGCTGCCATCTAGTGGTACATTTTGATTATTGCTCAATAAAAATTTGTTTCTTGCATTGCACTTGAAAGTTCCATCAAATAATGGAATTTTGTTTTTTTTCTATGTATAATTTGTCTTTTTAAGGTATGTCTCAGAAAAATATCATCGAAAAATCCAAGTGATGTGCCAATAGCTAACATTCACATGTTTTTAGTCGCAAAGGAAGGTAAGAAATAATACTACAACAAAGTCTGTGTTGCTGAGGGACTAAAGGCATTTATCTGGTCCTCTTGGTGAATCATACTATTAAGCCCCATACACACGGTCGGATTTTCCCATGGATTCTGTCCTATCGGACAATGTTGTCGGAAAATCCGACCGTGTGTAGGCACCATCGGACAGTGTACGTCGGATTGTCCGACGGACAAAGTCCTATCTCCTGCTGGATAGATTTTTCGACAACAAAGTCCGATAACACCAAATCCGATCGTGTGTATCGAATTCCTGACGGACAAAGTGCTACGCATGCTCAGATCACATTACAAGACCAAAGCTATTGGCTACTAGCCTCTACGTAGTCCCGTCGTAGGCAAGAAACGTCACCACGTTCAGAATGATCGGATTTTCCGACAACTTTGTCCGACCGTGTGTATGCAACACCAACATCGGACAAAGTACGACGGACATGATCCGACGGACCTGGTCCACGGATAATCCGCGCGTGTGTATGGGGCTTAAGAGTGTATCTATGGTCAAAATGTTTAATTATATATTCTCTATATACATTCTATAATATTTTCACATTGTACGTTGTATTGCAATTATTTCTAGCCTACTCCTATTATTTTGAACAATCTTGTAAATTTACTTTGTGAAAATCCCCTCACACTTACTTCCTTGAATTCTGTGACTTGTGGTCACTATGCCCTGTGAATAGGCACTGCTATGTCACACATTTCACAGAGCCTGCCTTCTGAACTATAGTGGTGCTGAGAGGAGGAGCTTGCAGGCAGTAAAGTACCATGGTATATGTAGGAGAAGAAAGAAGCTGCAAAGCATGCATGGTATCCAGGAAGTTGTGGAAAGAGACAGTCAGCAGACAGGCAATACTCAAACCATTAACAACATCGTGACCGCGCTATAGCCGGAAGATGGCTACAGCCCAGTCAGCTAGTTCTGGGAGGGAGTCCAAGAACCCCGCTCACTGGGGCACTCATTGGGTGGGCTCTGTGACCGTTCTGTCCTCTGGACACAGCTGATCAGGGTAAAGAGCCAATCACAGTGCCCCTTTACCATGTGATCAGCTGTGTCCTATGACAGCTGATCACATGTAAACTGATTTGCCGGTTATCGGCAATCCTTTCCTCATGTTCTGTGTCTGCGTGAGTAAAGGAAAACCGATAACCAGCAAGGCTCTTGGTACATTGTTTACACTGATAATCAGGGCACTGTTCAACAGTGCCCTGATTATCAGTGCAGCCCCATCAGTACAGCTTATCAGTGTCTATCAGTGTTTCTCTCCTAAAGGTACAGGCCGACTTTGCCGCATTGAGGGGCTAATAGATGGGGTCATGTATTGTAAAATTCTGGATGAGAACATTCTTCCCTCAGCCAGAACACTGAGGATGGGTCATGGATGGGACTTCCAGTATGACAATGACCAAAACATACCACCAAGGCAACAAAGGAGTGGCTCAAGAAGAAGCACATTAGGTAATAGAGTGGCCTAGTCAGTCTCCAGACCTTAATCCTATAGAAAATTTAAGGAGGGAGCTGAAACTTCGAGTTGCCAAGAGACAGCCAAGAAACCTTAAGGATTTAGAGAAGACCTGTAAAGAAGAGTGGACCAAAATCCCTCCTGAGATGTGTGCAAACCTGGTCATCGACTACAAGAAACGTCTTACCTCTGTGTTTGCCAACAAGGGTTTCTCCACCAAGTACTAAGTCATGTTTTGCTTGGGGATCAAATACTTATTTTACTCACTGAACTGCAACTTAATTAATAGCATTTGTTTAATGTGTTTTTTTCCTGGATTTTTGGTTGATATTCTGTCTCTAGCATTTAAAATACACCTATGATAAAAATTATAGACCCTTCATTTCTTTGTAAGTGGGCAAACTTACAAAATCGGCAGGGGGTCAAATAATTATTTTCCCTACTCTACTGACTTAATGTTATTGAAATATGATGTTTTTCAGGACTTTAGAAATGACCAATAGGTAACACATCCAACAAGCATCTCTCCCATCTATTCCTACCCTACTGTAGTTTGATCACTAAAATTAAAAATAATAAAAAATGATGCTCCATTCATTTTAATAAACATGGCATAATTGGTTATATTATGCTGTATGCTGCTCCAATAGACTATTGGAAGAATTGGTATAAAATTCCAGTTGTGCTAAAATATGGGCAACTGTGCCGTGCCCTGACCCGTTGTGCCTTAAAGCAGCCCTGACTTTAATAAAAGTCATCACATGCCTGACTTTTTGTGATGTGATCTTTTTTGAATAAAAAAACGGTTGGATGATCCTTCGTGTGCTGGCGAATATCTATGTAGCGCCATAACCCCTGGGGCGGCTATGTTTTTCTGGGCTTACCGATTACCTCCTCCGCCTTGCAGCTCGTCGTTCTTGTCTAGGGGTTCCCAGGGTTAGTACCCAGTAACTGTTGGGACTGACACTTGCATTCCTTTTCAGGATTTTTATTTGCATGAAATGTTGAACAAAACACAGTCTCTCAGTTGGGAATAGAGGGCAAGGGTATAGAAGCTCAGGCACTTGGAACTTGCTGACACTTAAATAAATGTCTCTCTCTAGATGATCCAGGGAGTAGCCACTCGCAGCTGGATAACTCACTGTTGGATAAACCCTTGTTTGTAGATCTAGCAGCCAACAAGTGATCTCAGCTTAGCAAAGTCTCTGCCACAGACTTGGTTGAGAAACTTTAGATGAACACACAAAAGTTTCTCACAGGAACTTAGTTGCAACTGAAGGATAGGTTAGGAACTTCTCTTACAGTACCAGTATCTCTCAGCCGTCCGGCGATACCGTAAGAAATGCGGATTCAACTAGTGTCCATACATCTCAGCTTCCAGGCTCTTACCGAGCAGCCAGCCTCACGCATGGCCCTCCTCCAAAGAGTCCTCCCCTGGTAGAGTTGCTGGGCCTCTCCAAACCTGAGACAGCACCGGGACACTTCAGAATCCACCTTCAGTTACTGCACCTCGAACAGATGGATCCCCACCCCAGACCATGAGGGCCTCTGGGGCTGGTCAGGAGAACCAGAACCATGGATTCAGCAGACACTCCTGGACCGAGACCCCTCACGGGGCTGGTCAGGACCGGAACCTCGACCATGTGACCTCAGCACCTTAAGTACCCCGCCCTCCGGAATACACAGCTTGACAAACGCGCCCACTGATTGGCTCTGGAGACAGATTGGTACCCAATGCGTCCAACCAGACTGCGTTCTAAGACCTGTCACATGTGCTCACCTCACCCGTGGCCAGGCAGAACTTTAATACAGCCCAGCCAAACTGATGCCAAAGCATAACCTAGAACAATTAACCCCAAAACTCAATTACAGTTTTGGGCAAAAAAGAGATGACCGCACTCCAATCTTCAGAAAGTTCAATGCTTTATTTGTTAAGATCCACATATAACATCAAATATCCATGATACAAGGAGGACAACGGCAGCAAGGTTAACATGTTTCACGAACCAAATTGCTTAATCATAATCCTGCAGCTCCCTGCCAGCCACTGACATCTTTGGGCAGCCAACTTCCGAATCTCCATCGCCAGCTGCTGTCATTGGCCGGGCCAACATCATGGAATTTCCATCAACTTCAGCTTTGCTGAATTTGTGCAATGAGCTGCGGACAGGCAGGTAACTTTAATGCAGAAGAGACAGAGCATGTCTCTTCTATTTTTAAAATCCTGCCTGTTTCGCGAATGTTTATGTTTTAGCATTTTAAATTACTGGTGTGATTAGGAAGCAGTGTGTAAGAGAATAAAAGGAACATTCATGTATGGGTTTTCATAAATGAAAATTGTTTTGAGAATTTTAAAATGAAAAGACATAAAAAAAATCTGAATAATTTATGTCAGAGGTGATATGAGATAGAGCTATCCCTCAGAGTTGGCTAAATAAAAAAATAAAAAGTATAAGTTATACTCAAGATGCCCACAGGGTGGAGCTATTGCTCCTTTTAAATAGAAATGAAAACATAAAGTATATCATTAAAGAGTACATTATTAATTGACTAAAAAAACGAACCTATGGTCTCATATTTTAAAAAAAAGTATATAATAGTGTTAAAACACAGAAAGTCAGCTGGCATGATTCCTAAAATACAAAGGAATTACAAAATAGATGAAAGGCCATAAATGTAGTCCCTGGAGCAGAAGAACATTTGAATGTATCTTCATAGTAATATATAGTCCTTTAACAGAAAACATCTCAGTGACGGGCTATAGAGTGAATGAATACTGTGATAGCCAATCACAGGCTATCACAGCAATTATGTGATTGAGAGTCGATTCTCCTGGTTTCCGATCGTTAGTACGAGACCCGGAGAAGTCACCAACAGCTTGGTCTCAGTGTGGGGGTGTGCAATCTATTGCAGTTCCAGCACAAACATAGGAACACATACAGTCTCTCACAAAAGTGAGTACACCCCTCACATTTTTGTAAATATATTATTCTATCTTTTCATGTGAAAAAATTACACTTTGCTGCAATGTAAAGTAATGAGTGTACAGCTTGTATAACAGTATACATTTGCTGTCCCCTCAAAATAACTCAACACACAGCCATTAATGTCTAAACCGCTGGCAACAAAAGTGAGTACACCCCTAAGTGAAAATGTCCAAATTTGGCCCAAAGTGTCAATATTTTGTGTAGCTGCCATTATTTTCCAGCACTGCCTTAACCCTCTTGGGCATGGAGTTCACCAGAGCTTCACAGGTTGCCACTGGAGTCCTCTTCCACTCCTCCATGATGACATCACGGAGCTGGTGGATGTTAGAGACCTTGCGCTCCTCCACCTTCTGTTTGAGGATGCCTCACAGATGCTCAATATGATTTAGGTCTGAAGACATGCTTAGACAGTCCATCACCTTTACCCTCAGCTTCTTTAGCAAGGCAGTGGTCGTCTTGAAGGTATGTTTGGGGGTCGTTATCATGTTGGAATACTGCCCTGCGGCCCAGTCTCTGAAGGGAGGGGAATCATGCTTGGCTTCAGTATGTCACAGTACATGTTGGCATTCATGATTCCCTCAATGAACTGTAGCTCCCCAGTGCCAGTAGCACTCATGCAGCTCCAGACCAAGACACTCCCATCACCATGCTTGACTGTAGTCAAGACACACTTGTCTTTGTACTCCTCACCTGGTTGCCGCCACACACGCATGACACCATCTGAACCAAATAAGTTTATCTTGGTCTCATCAGACCACAGGACATGGTTCCAGTAATCCATGTCCTTAGTTTGCTTGTCTTCAGCAAACTGTTTGTGGGCTTTCTTGTGCATCATCTTTAGAAGAGGTTTCCTGCTGGGATGACAGCCATGTAGACCAATTTGATGCAGTGTGCAGCGTGTGGTCTAAGCACTGACAGGCTGACCCCCGACCCCTTCAACCTCTGCAGCAAAAGCTGGCAGCACTCATATGTCTATTTCCCAAAGACAACCTCTGGATATGACGCTGAGCACATGCACTCAACTTCTTTGGTCGACCATGGCGAGGCCTGTTCTGAGTGGAAACTGTCCTGTTAGACCGATGTATGGTCTTGACCACCGTGCTGCAGCTCAGTTTCAGGGTCTTCTCAATCTTCTTATAGCCTAGGCCATCTTTATGTAGAGCAACAATTCTTTTTTTTTAGATCCTTAGATAGTTCTTTGCCATAAGGTGCCATGTTGAACCTCCAGTAACTAGTATAAAAGAGTGAGAGCGATAACACTAAATTTACCATACCTGCTCACCATTCACACATGAGACCTTGTAACACTAATGAGTCACATTACACCGGGAGGGAAAATGGCTAATTGGACCCAATTTGGACATTTTCACTCAGGGGTGTACTCACTTTTTTGCCAGTGGTTTAAACATTAATGGCTGTGTTTTGAGTTATTTTGAGGGGACAGCAAATTTACACTGTTATACAAGCTGTACACTCACTACTTTACATTGTAGCAAAGTGTAATTTCTTCAGTGTTGTCACATGAAAAGATATAATAAAATATTTACAAAAGTGTGAGGGGTGTACTAACTTTTGTGAGATACTGTATAAAGCTTGCTTCCTGGACACTGCATATACATATATGTTACATGATTGTAAAGAGGTTAATAAATGTCTCAAAAGAAAAATAAAGTTTTTATAGGTAATAATTACACACAAACGTGGTGCTTCCAAATGTGCATATACTGTATCATACATTTCCACCACTAAGCTTTAGAAAGGTAATATATTATGGGATATAACATATTTCATCAGTGTAATGTCTCTTTTATTATTTGCATAGCTGTATATTGTATAACCAGAGAACTAAACAAACAGACATATGCACATGGTGAACTCCTTCCACAATGCAGAGTAAGCATTGTAAATGAGGGTAAGCATACCGCACTATAAAGCAATAACTCAAAGTGCTACTCAAATATGAACAGTATTGTTCATATAGTTTTTAAATACAGCAACTTGTTTCCAGTTTCCCACCAATAAATAGGAGTCCTTTAACAAATTACATCAATATAATGGGACCTTCTACGGCTGGTTACCAATGATTAGGTGCTCTTCGCTGACCACCAACGTGACAGACCCCTTCTGTCTGATCACCAGTGAAATTAAGGGATTTACAACAGCCACCAATGCATTGATTAACTAAATATTGACCTCCAATGGTGGCCCGTGCACTGTGGGAGGGGGTGGTCATTTTTGAAGCACCTGATTACAGCCAGAGGCTCTAATAGGCTTAAAAATAGGGTGGGCTCAGGGCGCAGAGAGTGTGCCCTGATCCCACCCAATTGTGTGACAATAGCAAATTAATTTTCGCTATTTTCACACTAACCTTCCCCCCCCCCCCCCCCGCCAATGAGGAGGCAGGGCGTCAGACCTGTTTCCTGATTGGCCAAAGCACCAGGCCACCCATCTGGATGCCTAGCGCTTAGGAAGAGGAGCGGAGGACTCAGAGAAAATTTAACTTTTTGACCTAAAAGCAAAGCGCTATGTGTGGCGGAAAACTAACACTGCACATCACCATGAACACACCATCCCCACTGTGAAACATGGTGGTGGCAGCATCATGTAATGGGGGTGCTTTTTTTCAACAGGGAAGCTGGTCAGAGTTGATGGGAAGATGGATGGAGCCAAATACAGGGCAATCTTAGAAAACCTGTTAGAGTCTGCAAAAGACTTGAGACTGGGGCGGAGGTTCACATTTCAGCAGGACATTGACCCTAAACATACAGCCAGCGGTACAATGGAATGGTTTAGATTAAAGCATATTCATGTGTTATAATGGCCCAGTCAAAGTTCAGACCTAAATCCAATTGAGACTCTGTGGAAAGACTTCATCCAATCTGACAGAGCTTGAGCTATTTTGCAAAGAACAATGGGCAAAAAATGTCACTCTCTAGATGTGCAAAGCTGGTAGAGACATCCCCAAAAAGACTTGAAGCTGTAATTGCAGTGAAAGGTGGTTCTAC
Source organism: Lithobates sylvaticus (assembly GCA_028564925.1). Lineage (NCBI taxonomy): Eukaryota > Metazoa > Chordata > Amphibia > Anura > Ranidae > Lithobates > Lithobates sylvaticus. The sequence goes on along the minus strand of CM053026.1, from coordinate 692,758,430 downwards.
AAAGTATTGACTCAGGGGAGCTAAATACAAATACACTTTTCACATATTTATTTGTAAAAAAATTTGAAAATCATTTATCATTTTCCTTCCACTTCACAATTATGTGCCACTTTGTGTTGGTCTATCACATAAAATCCCAATAAAATACATTTACGTTTTTGGTTGTAACATGGCAAAATAGGGAAAATGTCAAGGGGTATGAATACATTTTCAAGGCACTGTATATCTTAAAATTGATCAATCATGATGTACCGATGGCCTATCTCATTTTTTAGGTCCCAAATGACCCCTTTTTAGAAAGTAGACAGACCAAGGTAATTAGTAAGAGGCATGGCAAGTTTTTGAAGTTGTACTTTTTTGTCACAATTTTTTAGAAAATTAAGAAATTAAAGAGGAGGTCCCGCAAATGTTTTTTTTCTAAAGTCAGCAGCTACAAATACTGCAGCTGCTGACTTTTAAAGTATGGACACTTACCTGTCCAGGGCGCCCACGATGTCCTCACCCAAAGCCGATCTGTCGCTCGGCTCTCGGGTGCTGCCGCCGCCATCTTCGGTAAGGGAATAAGGAAGTGAAGCCTTGCAGCTTCACTTCTCAGTTCCCTACTGCGCATGCGCGAGTCACGCTGCGCAATTCCGGATGGTCCCTGCTGTCTCTGGGATCCGTGTGTTTCCCAGCAGACAGCAGGGGGGGGGGAACGGGAAGAGGCGTACACTCCCGCGGGAGTCTATGCCCGGAAGTGGGTGCAAATACCTGTATTATACAGGTATCTGCACCCCCTTCCCCCCTGAAAGGTGCCAAATGTGACACCGGAGGGGGGGGGGGGTTCCGAAAAAGCGGAGGTTCCATTTTTGTGTGGAATTACGCTTTAAGAATTGTAAAAAAAAAAAATTTTTTTTTTTTACATACTGTTACCAGTACAGTACAGCGTCGTCATATAAATGGTGTGGAGGGACACTGACTGGTGACAGTATGTAAAAGAAAAAAAACATACATTTATTTTTATTTTTTTGTTCTTCTTTTACAATTTTTTTTAACATACTATGACCACAGCAATACAATGTTACCATAGTAACACTGTACTACTCTGGGGAGGTGACTAGGTTTTTTTTTTGTTTGCTTTTTTAATTTAATTGCTTTTGAATTTCCCTGTTATAAGAAACCATTTTTTCGGAATGACATCCATTCATTCAGTGTTTACTATTGTGATTAGCTGTGATTGGCCACAGCTAATCACATGGTACAGATGGATTTTGATTAGCCCTGTCTGTACCATGTGATCACTGTGACCATTTACAGAGATCAACAGAATAGTACACAATGAATGGCATGAATCAAAGCCATTCATTGCGTACAATTGTCATGTGATCTGCTGTGACTGGTAACAGCGATCACATGGTACAGGCAGGTACACTGACCTGTCATCTGCTGTGTCCAGTGGTCACAGTGAGTGACAGATTGCGCTGGAGTGTGGCCCGTGGGCAGCGTGCAAGGTGTCATCCTGGGAGGATGTCATAGCAGATAAAATGGTGTTAAACCCCCTAAAAATGTAATATATTGCAGTTTACCAATCCCTAGATGTGGTGGCGTGGCTGTATTCGTTTTCTTCTTTTAGGCTTTTCCCTTTATTTCATCTGGTGATCCAGCCGGTAACATGCCTCCTGTATTAAGGTGTCTCCACTCAGGAAGTAGTAAAGCAGAACACTTTGGACATCTGGGGGATGGTAGTGTTATGCCACGTACACATGACCGGACTTTCCGTCAGAATAAACTCTGACGGTCTTCCCGACGGAGTTCTGACGGAGTTGCGAACAAACTTGCCCACACACGATCGGACCGAACGAACGAACTTGTCCAAAATGAACAAACCAAAGTCCGCTCATTTTGAACGTGATGATGTACGACGGGACTAGAAAAGGAAGTTTAATAGCCAGTAGCCAATAGCTGCCCTTGCCTCGTATTTGGTCCGTCGGACCAGCATACAGACGAATGGTTTTCCCAATCGGAATTGATTCCGTCGGAAAAATTTCAAACATGTTCTATTTCTAGGTCCGTCTGAATTTTTTTTTCGAAAAACAAATGGATTATCCCACACACGATTGGAATATCCAACGGAATGATTCCGTCTGACCTTTTCAGCCGGAAAGTCCAGTCGTGTGTACGCGGCATCAGGCTAGCAGATTTGGATGTACTCCACTGCAAAAAAAATGAATGTTTAGTATTGTGTATAAGTAAAAGTAAAGTAAAAAGTAAAGTGTATCTAAGCTGCAAGAGTTCAAATCCAAAAAATACATTTGCCTGCCATTTCTTCTTGATTTTCTGCCTCCGGCATAAAAGAGACATATATAACTCTGAAAACAATACATACATTGTATGATTTGACATTGGCCAGCTCACTGACTCAAGACACAAAAAGTTAACTATTTCTGACATTCTGAAAATGCTAGTTGCTTGGCTGTCATGCAGACCCACAAGCTTTCATCAGGAAAGTCAAAATAAAGTACCTTATCGGTATTCTTGTTTTATTTGGTGAATTAAATTTATTGAAGCCAGAGGCTCAGAATGATGGCAGATAAGTAGAATTTATAGAAGAAAAGGTCAGCGCAGAGAAGTAGAGTTTATAGGTCAGCAGGGACAGCAATGCTTGCCTCATGACAGCTTGCCATTTAAAAATGTAAAAATGTCTACGTGATCCTGACATTTACTTCTGATAGAATACACTGATCAGTGACTGCAGCTGATTGGCTGCAACCACTGATCAAAGAAAAGTTTCCAACTTTTTCTTTAACAAGCAGCGACTGCCACACACTGATCGTAATTTGTTCGGTTTAGCCGATTAAATCAGTGTATGGCCAGCTTTAGAGGCATTGGAACCTTGTGGTACCTTTTTTTTTTAATAGTTTTTTAATTTAAAGAGGTTTGTATTTTTGTGAACATGTGACATCAGAAGTAAGTTTTACTGTTGTTTAAGATACCTTTCTTACCTTACTTACCTACTAACAAGTAGACTCAAACCAGGAAGTCTTCTTGTAAAATAATAATCCATTGAAGTGAGCTGCAAGGTAGACTGATTACTTTATCCAATATGTGATAATGTTATATCAATGCGTTTTTTTTGCTTTGGCAGTTTAGCATTGCGCCAACTGCATGACCTAGGTTTAACTTGCGGCTTCTCACCTTGAAGGTTAGTTCTGTGTATATTTATCTACCAATGTCCTGTAAGTAAAATAAATATATAATAGAGCATATTTAGAGGATGGAATGGCCCTTTTTTTATTCCTAAAGTTGATTTTAGTTTTAGGGGAAGGAGTAGAACTATATCAGGATTTTATAAATCCATCCTTTACCAGACTCATATGTTTGCTTCTATAAAGGAGAAGTACAGTGAAAGCTTCTTTGTCTGTACTTCTCCTGTGGTTTACAGGAGTGCAGTTTGTTCTGCACTCCTGTGACCCGTTTTCAGCAGACAGCGGGCTGAAGCCTGCTGTCGGCTGATGTCACAGAGCTGGTCCAGGCTGGGGCAAGATCGCGACAATAAAGTTGGGATCCGCCCACAACCTTGGACCTACACCTGGCTTAGGCTCTCAGCAATCCTTTGAGAGCCTGAGCCAGCTGATCCTGCCCCTTCCATAGCCCAGCGTTCCAGTGCGAGGGGGCAGAGCAGAGAGCCGGTGACTGATAGTCACTAGCTCTCTGCTCACGGAGCACTGAGAACCGAGCGATCAGCGGTGTTTGATCGCTCAGTTCTCAGTCTTAGAGCTGGCGGGGGACAGATGCAGCATCAAACCGATGCTGCATCCACCTATGTAGGTATGATTTTGGAAAAATCAAGAAAAAACAAACTTCTCTTTTAATTGGGAGCGCTAGGTTCATGGTGACACTGTTGACAACCATTTGATAAAGACGTCAACACTCTGCCAGTACACCGTTCCATTTTATTGAGGTCAAATTGCAGAAGCCATCTACAAAAAGCAAAGTCAATAGCAAATACTACCATTTCAAGGTCCGTGAAGGAGTCCACTGTCTGTCTCTGTCACCTTAAGGGGTCCTTCATGGCCTTGAAATATTGGTGGTATTTGTGTCAGAGCTGGGCTTGTAGCAGCTCTCATCTTAGTGCGCAAGGCTGCTCAGCTCTCAGTTATTTACCAGCTACTCATTGTTTTGCGGCTATAATGAATTGTTGGTCCCGGCAATACAGATAAAATAAGACTTTGAAAAAAACGGCATGGGAACCCCCAATCCATTACCAGTCCCTTTGGGTCTGGTATGAATATTAAGGGAACCCCGAACCAAAATTAAAAAAAAAAATTGCGTGGGGGTCCCCCCAAATTCCATACCAGGCCCTTCAGGTCTGGTATGGATATTAAGGGGAACTGAGCGCCAAAATAAAAAAAATGGCGTGGTGACCCCCCTCAAAATCCATACCAGACCCTTCAGGTCTGGTATGGATTTTAAGGGGAAACCCTTAAAAGAGGGGGACAGGGTCACCCGGGAACGTCACGGTGTGGCCCCGCCCTCAGTTATAAAAGAACTGTCAAAGCGAAGACGCATCATACGGCAGGAGTCTCCCATGGAGGCGGGACGGTAGCGGCTTTTTTTTTCTTCGGTCCGTAGGCGGAGCAAGAGAAGATGAATGGACTTCGTGGGACATTTACATTTTTTTAGTTTTTAATAAAGGACTTGTCCCAAGCAGTGTCTTGTCATTTTTTAAATTTTGACACTTTTTTTGTGAAATGGTAGGGGTACATTTGTAACCCGTTACCATTTTACACAGGGGGGAGGCTGGGATCTGGGGGTCCCCTTGTTAAAGCCCCCCACCCGCAGACCCCCACAACCACCGGGCAAGAGTTGTGGGGATGAGGCCCTTGTTCCCATCAACATGGGGACAACGTGCCTTTGGGGGGCTACCCCAAAGCACCCTCCCCATGTTGAGAGAATGTGGCCTGGTACGGTTCAGGAGGGGGGGCGCTCTCTCGCCTGGTTACGTGCTCGGATAAGGGTCTGGTATGGATCTTTGGGGGGACCCAACGCCATTTTTTTTTTACATTTTGACTCGGGGGTTCCCCTTAAAATCCATAGTACACCTGAAGGGTCTGCTATGGAATTTGAGGGGGATCCCCACGCCATTTTTTTTAAATTTTGGAGCAGGGTTTCCCTTAATATCCGTACCAGACCTGAAGGGCCTGGTAATGGAATTTGGGGTGACCCCCATGCAATTTTTTTTTTATTTTGGTTCGGGGGTTCCCCTTAATATTCATACCAGACCCAAAGGGACTAGAAATGGACTGGAGGGGGATCCCATGACATTTTTTTCAATGACTTATTTTATCTGTATTGCCGGGACCGACAATTCATTATGGCCGCGAGTAGTTTTAAATTACTTTTTTTCCTTTAGAAATGTAATTTTGTCCAGGGACGGTTCTTAACAGGGGAAACATGCGCCACTTTACAGGCAAACTATAGACACCCCCAAGGTACAAAATTTAAAGGAATATTTCACTTTTATTGTTTCACTTTAAGCATTATTAAAATCACTGCTCCCGAAAAAACTGCAGTTTTTAAAACTTTTTTTTGCATTGATACATGTCCCCTGGGGCAGGACCCAGGTCCCCAAACACTTTTTATGACAATAACATGCATATAAGCCTTTAAAATTAGCACTTTTGATTTCTCCCATAGACTTTCGAATTTGCCGCAAACACCCCAAATTGTTCGCTATTCGGCGAACAGGCAAACACCCGATGTTTGAGTCGAACTTACATTCCCTAATGCTGAATGACTATCCTATTATGATGAGTGACTATCCTATTCCTCCTCAATCTTCATGATGATAGCTTCTAAGAATATTTTTGGTTTAGGGCACCACCACCACTGCCTAAGGCCCAATTTTTCTGCCCCTGTTTAACAGGGGCACGTAATTAAAATATTTGATCAAATATTTAATAGCAGGGCTCGTTCCTGCGCTCAACAAGAGTATCTGTGAGGGGTTGCTGTGTTGTGGCACCACCACTGCCTAAGGCCCAATTTTTCTGCCCCTGTCAATTAAAATGTTTGATCTAATATTTAACAGCAGGGCTCGTTCCTACGCTCAACAAGATTATCAGTGAGGGGTTGCAGTGTTGTGGCACCACCACCACTGCCTAAGGCCCAATTTTTATGCCCCTGTTTAACAGGGGTGCGTAATTACAATTTTGGATCTAATATTTCACAGAAGGGCCCGTTCCTGCGCTCAACAAGAGTATCTGTGAGGCTTTACAGTGTTGTGCCACCACCGCCTAAGGCCCTTCTTTATCTGAGCCGTCGGCTAATTGCCAGCTCCTATCGCTCCACAGTTACTCAGCTGTTGATGATATCCTGCTCGTCAGTCCTGCCTACTTAAGCCATCCAGTCCAGAGGAGCTCTGTCCTCGCCTTGGTCAACATCACAGAAACTATCTCCTGCGATCCTGTTCAAGACTTGCTTTGCTGACATCCTTTCTGGCTCCAGATCCTGCTTGCTGTTCCACTACACTGATCCCTGATTTCTGGCTTGGCTGACTATCCGTTCCGGTTATGGAACTTTGGCTATGTTTTGACTACGTTTGTTCTTTTTACTTTTATTATTAAACAAGTGTGATTCAACTGTACTTCTGTCTCTGCCTGATTTCATGGTTTCTGACACCTCTGTCTTCTGCTAGGAGAAGGAGGTCGTCTAGGTAGTGATGAAGATGAACCAAGGCCACAACAACTAACAAGACCTTAGAGAAGACACAAGGTGATGTTGTTAGATCAAAGGGGAGACAGGTGAATTGTAAGTGCCGCTGGCCTACTGCAAAGCGAAGGAATTGATGGAAATCCGTTGCCACTGGAAAATAGAAGTAGGTGTCTTTTAGATCGATCAACATCAACCAGTCTCCTGGATGAACTGACTGCTGGATCAAGTATAAAGGCCCCATTTTATTTTTTGATGAAGCGGTTGAGATGGGTCAAATCTATAACCGGTCTTCATGTGCCATTCTTTTTCTGTACCATGAACAAAGGAGAATACATGCCTTGGCCTTGTTCGTCCTCCGGAACAGAAATGGCTGCGCCTTGCTCCACCAAAGAGTTCACGTATGCTAAAAGCCTCTTCTTTTTTTCTTCTGACTGTGGAAGAGTCGTAGGGATGAGTCTAGGGGTGCTGCTGAAGACCCAGGTGTGACCTGAGGAGACCGTTTTGACGGTCCAAAAGTCCTGGATTGAGGCCGCCCAGACATGCCGAAAGCGGAGAAGATGAGCTCCCACCTGGCATACCTGAGCGGGCCCAATCTTAAAAGGACTTTGTGGATTCCTGGTTTCCGGAAGAACCGCCTTTAGCAGGTTTCTTGAATGAAGACTGCCTAGTCTTCCAGGTTCTTGAAAACTTCCGGCCAGGCCTGTAGCTGCTCACCTCTCTGGCACGATCGTTATTTTGTCTTCTCAGAAAAGTGTGTATTTTGCTCTGTAAGCGCCGATCCTGATGGAGGAAACTCGACTTGCCACCCAGGGCTCGGGTTATGGCACTATCAAGTCTGTTGCCGAAAAGGGAAGTACCCTCAAAGGAAACTCTGCACCAAACCTGTTTTGAAGCCGGATCCACCAAACAGGGATGGAGCCATAAGGCACAACGGGCTGTGATTGCTGCCAGCATAACCCGAGCCACCAGGCAGATGACATCAATGGAAGACTCCCCCAGGAAAGCGGATACCAGACTGATTTCCTGGATAGGTGAGCTTCTGGCCACCTCACTGGAAATACCTCTGAGGGTCTCGTCAACACCATCCGACTAGGTTTCCAAGGCTTTAGAAACTGTGGCTAAGGCTAGGACCAGCTTGCAAGCAATGCCTGCCATCAGGCAGATCCGCTTCAGATAAGAATCGATCCGCCTTTCCAAGGGATCTTTAAAGGAGACCGTGTTTTCTAGGGAAGGGGTCACATATCTGACCAGCCTCATCAGCGCTGCATCCACCAAAGGAGCCGACTCGAGATGCTTAACCTCTTCCTCCTTGAAGGAATACAGCTCAGAATTTTGGATTGCATGGAACTCTTCTTGTCCACTTTGACCCACTCATCAGAGATGATGTCGCCAACTTCAGTGAGAAATAAGAAATATTGGTGCTCCTTATTGAGCTGCTTGAACAATTTCCTCTGCTTTGGAGGGGAAGTTACAGGATCTTCCCAATTCAGGGCTTCCCTTAACGCTTTCACCAAAGAGGGAACCAGGGTGTACTCAAAGAACATCCCCTGGTCTTCTACCTCCAATTCACTGTCTGAGGGAGGAGCAGATGGGTGGCTTGGCTTGGAAGATTCCCATGTATAGTGGAGGGGGGTCACGAGGCTGACGAGTCTCCCTCTCTTGTAAGGATTCTCTCACCACTCGTTTGACTAGAGATTCAAGGTGCTGGTCTGCACCCTCCCTTTCATCTGCTGCTTTGGAGAACCAATGGTTGCAGAGAGACTTACTGGCAGGGATCAGAGCCCTACACCCCCAAAAGGATTTCTCTGTCCCCCTTCTGTGAAATGAGGGGGGTGAGGAGGGTCTTTACTGTGGGGTCTGGGCCTAGAGGTAGACCCACGGTGCCTGGATCTTGAGGAAAAGTGCCGGCAGTGTGACTTTGAAGACCCGCTACACCTGCGGGAACTATGCTGTGGATCAGCCCTAGAAGGGCTGTGGGGAAGAAAGAGGAAGAAAGAAAAGGAAAAAATACATTTACACTGGCACCCTATACCCCCCCCCCCCCCCCCCCCAGCAGGCAAAATACAGGGAAAACCCAATGCATACCTGCTGCGAGAGGGCTGGCCACCAGGAGGTAGTGAAGGATCCATTGTTATCCAGGCAGAGCACTGTAGGGAAATAGAGAGATCGGCTGCATAGCAGGGAGCACTACATTCCCACAGGACCAGCACTTACCTGGGGAAGCCATCACAGATGCCAGGGGAAGTTGCCACATAAGCCCACGATCATTCCCGAGACTCTGCAGGCTTCCCCAGGATATAAAAGTGGCACCGCATGATGGCACCGCCAGCACCAGGCATGAGACGCTTGCGCCTATGTGTGAACCAATAGCGAACATATTACAGCGCACGCCACCAAACCCCCGTATTTTTTGAATATGTTCAGGTGTTTTTAACTAGCCCTGCAGGAAACGTCATTCTTGAATGTGTGCGCTGTAATATGTTCGCTATTGCTTGTTGGTCTTATGGCAGCACCATCTTGAATTTAAACGCATTGGTGAGTGCTTCCCAAATATGTCTTTGTATGTTGTAATAAGCCCTGACCAGGTTTTTTTGGGGTTAGAGCACCCCTCCCCCTCTTCATTACCTCTTATTTAGTGGCCACCAGTGTATATAGGAGGAATCCTTTCAGTTCTCCCACAGTGAGGAGTTTGGCTCCCATGGTTGAGACGCAGGATCTTTCATTCTATTACTAGGGTAGGACCCACTAATTCGGGGTACTTTGTCGCAGTAAGTGGGCTTAGCACTATATAACTATATAGTGTGACCAAACCCCCGTATTTTTTGAATATGTTCAGGTGTTTTTAACTAGCCCTGCAGGAAACGTCATTCTTGAATGTGTGCGCTGTAATATGTTCGCTATTGCTTGTTGGTCTTATGGCAGCACCATCTTGAATTTAAACACATTGGTGAGTGCTTCCCAAATATGTCTTTCTATGTGTGAACCAAGCCTAGTTTTCGTTCCGGGACCGTGCATGTGAAGAACATATGCCGTGACACGGAAGAGAGAGAGAGTGGCGGCTGGAATGCAGAAGGAGCTCGGCCGATCCTGATCGCAGGACAATCATCTTCAGGTAGGAGAACCATCAACTTGGTCCTATGGAGGAGGACAAAAAAAGAACACGGCTGGTAGCCCAGAGCAAAGATTTATGGGAAAGGTGTCCTACAGGGTAGTTATGAAGGTGGGGCTAACCCACATGTGTGTTGCCATGGAGTCTGTCAGGAAAATAAGTTGTAAAAAGAAACATCTGTTTGTTAAACAAATCATTTTTTTTTTTTGCATATTTTGTAGTCTCTGCTACAGAGGGCATGGCAAGTAAGAGGATACACTTGTGTGTTAAAGCTAAAGTTTAGGCACATATAAAAGACAAAAAATAATGCAGCTCTGAAATTATTAATTCACCAGTAAGCGTATTATTCTAAATGCAAGCAGTGTAAATACCTGGACCTGGAGTCTCTGTACATCAAAGGATAAAGCAGCACAAGGAGCCAATCAGTTCATGTGCTGACAAGAAGCATGCTGATAGGAGGAGAAAGCAGAGAGACAAATTATCTCATCACTGTGTTGCTTCTCCTCAACTAAAGGATACGTCAACTTTGGTCCCCTCAACCTTTTCAATAAAGACACAGACTGCGTGACATGGGTTTAGATGGCCACAGCAGCCATTTTATTAACAAGTTATTAAATAACATCAATTACAACAATTTCAATAATGCAAATTTAACAGTGCAACCAGGAGGGGTCTTTGAGTGTCCTTAATGCTGCGTACACACAACCGAACTTTCCGGCAGAATAAGTCCGACAGAATTAATCCGTCAGGCAATCCGATCATGTATGGGTTAATCCGATCGTTTTTCGTAAAAAAAAATCAGACGGACCTAGAAACAGAACATGTTTCAAATCTATCCGACGAACTCAATTCCGACAGACTCAAATCGGGAAAACCGTTCATCTGTGTGCTGGTCCGACGGACCAAATATGATGCAAGGGAAGCTATTGGCTACTGGCTATTGAACTTCCTTTTTTAGTCCCATTTACTTCATCACGTTCAAAACGAACTGACTTACGAACGGACCTTAAGGCACACTTTTCTAACCATAATCGCTCCCATGTCCTCAGCCATGCCCCAACCTGCTTGAAGACAATTACAGGCTCTACATTCTTACATTCTCCTCCCAGGAGACCAAGCTTCTGGGAGAACCACTAATAACCAATTGGAAGCATCATACCCTAAATGTGCCCCCCAATTTTTGTAACATTATAATTAAACACTGACCCACCAAGCTGCTGTGACAAATGTTCATTTTTTTTTTTTGCATATAAATTCATAACCAAAAAACATTGCCACACAATCCCAAATACACCAGGAACCCCGAATACAGGGTTGGAGAGAGTGGAAGCTTCCTCTTCATCAAAATTTTCTAGAATGAATACCCCGCATCCCCTGCAAGAACCTCCCTTGCAGCTCAACAATGCCCATCCAAACTCCAGCCTCCAATCAAGTAAGAACTATGTCCCTGCCCCACTAAACCATCGAAGTTAACCCTTCTCTGACCTGTTTCTCCCTTTAGTCATGCTGACCCTCTGCCCATTCTCTCTTCTCCGGGTCTCACTTTCATCGTCCAGTCACAGAATGGGGTGGGTCGAGGATGACCTGGAGTCTGATTATTTTTGGCTGAATTATGGCTTTAAAAGGTTCCCCCTTTTTCTCATCTTAGGAAGATTTAAACAATAAGTACAAATGAAACCCATAATATTTTATTTCAGATAAATATTGAATTGCAGTAACCAACTGCGCATAACAAGCATGCAATGGTTTGTCTTTAGTAGTTGTGCCAAGTTGCTATACTGGCAGGTGATCTGGATACCCCTCTATGACAGTTAGAACAACCATGGAAGGCACATTCCTTACATGCCAATCATAGCTGCCCTCCTGGACAATGCTGTTTAGAAGTCCATGGTAATGGTAAATATTTAAACTAAAGCTTTTCACAAAAGTGCTTAGTAATCATTATGTGAAAGCTTTGTTACTGTGAATTCCAGTATCTGCCAGGGGTTTCCCCGCTTTTGAAATGAAAACTTAGCTTTGAGGAGAGTAGTTCTTGTCCTTGATTGTAGCTGAGCACATTTCTGCATGAGAAGGAAGTTAAAACGTGTATTTAGTTACCTGCAATCGTTTCAAATTTTTTAAGGTCACGAACAAATACATTTCCATTGTACAGTTATTTTTGTTGTGATTGTTTTTTGTTGAATGCTATGACTACGGGAAGACAAAAATGTAGATGGGATTTAATGTCTTAAAAATTCCTAGCAAAGTTACAACTAATCACATTGCAGAATTCTGCCAGCATCTAGTTTAAAGAAAAAAATTATAATTTTATTGTAAATACACAATTTGAGTTAATAACCACTTCCCCCCTGGAGCATTTATGGTCTATTTTATGAAAGTAGAGGCCTTGCAGAATAAAAAAAGATAATAGCTGATATGTTTTTTGTTGCACAATATTTGTGCAATTGGTTATCATATCTACATTTTCAGGAGAAAAAAATACACTGAAATAACATTTAGTGCACACAATAAAAAAAATCCAAGTTTTTCTTTTTTTTTTTTAACAAGAAACAAGTTTTCCTTTTTAAATACAAAATAAAGCTGAGTTTGAGTTGCGTAAATAGATACCAAATGCTTTAGCCCTCAACACCATGCACACTCATGAAATGGCGTAAAGATACGGTACCCAAAATTATCCATAAGTGGTGCTTCAAAGGCCTTTACAGCTCACCCGTTTAGAGTTAAAGGGGTAGTAAAGGTTTGTTTTTTCTTTTTGTTTTTTTAAAAATAACAAACATGTTATACTTACCTCCTCTGTGCAAGGGTTTTTCACACAACGGCCCCAATCCTCCTTCTGGGGTCCCCCAGCGGAGCTCCTGGCTCCTCCTCTTCTCGAGTCCCCCCACGGAATATAGGGGGAACTGGAGAAAGTGCAGAGAAGGGCAACCAAACTTATAAGAGGCATGGAGGAGCTCAGCTATGAGGAAAGATTAGAGGAACTGAATTTATTCTTTCTCGAGACGAGGAGATTAAAGAGAAGGGGCCAACTAAAAAAAAAAATGTAAAAGTCAGCAGCTACAAATACTGCAGCTGTTGACTTTTAATAATCGGACACTTACCAGCGATGTGGGGGAATGAAGCCCCCCCCCTGGTTCCCCGCTCCGCTCGCGGAGCTGGCATTCTTACTGTGGGCACCTGGCCGCGATACGGCGCTCAGTCATCTGGGACACGTGACAAGTCCCAGATGACTGTGCAGCGCCGAGGGGGAGTGATGTCAGTGCCTGGGCACTGAAGGTGGCAGACTACGAGGGACCCCCTAGCAACAGGCATTTAGAGGTGAGTAAAAAAATATTTTTTTCCAATTATTTAAAAAAAAAAAAATAATAATATGATTTTTAAGCAATTTTTTTTTTTTTTTGGTGGCAACACCACTTTAACCACTTTCAGACCGGACCAATTTGCAGCCAAAGGACCAGGCCCCTTTTTGCGATTCGGCACTGCGCCGCTTAAACTGACAATTGCGCGGTCGTGCGACGTGGCTCCCAAACAAAATTGACGTCCTTTTTTTCCCACAAATAGAGCTTTCTTTTGGTGGTATTTGATCGCCCCTGCGGTTTTTATTTTTTTCGCTATAAACAAAAATAGAGCGACAATTTTGAAAAAAATGCATTATTTTTTATTTTTTGCTATAATAAACATCCCCAAAAAATATATAAAAAAACTTTTTTTTTCCTCAGTTTAGGCCGATACGTATTCTTCTACATATTTTTGGTAAAAAAAATCGCAATATGCGATTATTGATCAGTTTGCGCAGAAGTTATAGCGTTTACAAGATAGGGGATAGTTTTATAGCATTTTTATTAATATTTTTTTTTTTTTATTATTAGTAATGGCGGAGATCTGCGATTTTTTTTGTGACTGCGACATTATGGCGGACACATCGGACATTTTTGACACATTTTTGGGACCATTGTCATTTTTTACAGCAATTAATACATTTAAATGCATTGATTTCTGTATAAATGACACTGGCAGTGAAGGGGTTAACCACTAGGTGGCAGTGTAAGAGTTAAGTATGCCTAGGGGTGTGTTTTTTACTGTAGGGGGGCGTGGCTGTCAGCTAGTGAATGCTGATCTCTGCTCCAATCACAGGGAGCAGAGATCGGCGTCACTAGTTGCTAGGCAGAACGGGGAGATGCTGTTTATCTCGGCATCTCCCCGTTCAGCCGCCCCGTGAGACGATCGCGGGGGTCCCCGCGGCAATCGAGTCTGCGGGGACCGCGATCGGACTCACGGGGGTCCCGACCGGCGCGGGAGCGCGCCGCTCCCGGCGCGCGCCCGATGGCACGGACAGGCTAAAGGAGGGACTTATATATACGCCCTCCTGCCTGTACGTGCCATTCTGTCGATGTATATCGTCGTGCGCCGGTCGGCAAGTGGTTAAGGTGGGGATATGATCAACATGTACAAATACATAAGGGGTCCATATAGTGAACTTAGTGTTCAGTTGTTCACTTTAAGGTCATCACAGAGGACAAGGGGGCACTCTTTACATCTAGAGGAAAAGAGATTTCATCTCCAAATACAGAAAGGCTTCTATAGACTCCCTCAAGAGGTGGTTCTGGCCAGCTCAGTATATTGCTTTACAAAAGGCCTGGATTCTTTCCTAAAGCTACATAATATAACTGGATACTAACATTTATGAGTAAAGTTAATCCAGGGATCATCCGATTGCCTGTTGGGGGATCAGAAAGGAATTTTTTCCCTGCTGGAGCAAATTGGATCATGCTTTGCTGTTTTTTGCCTTCCTCTGGATCCTCTGTAGGTATAGATTGTGTACATGGGATTGTAAAAAACAATTGTTTTTTTGTTTTCCCCTTTTTATTAATTGAACTAGATTGACTTTGTGTCTTTTTTTCAACCTGACTAACTATGTTGTTATTGATGTTGTTACTGATGTAACTATGTAAGACTGAAAATAAACAAGTAAAACTTATGTAGGAGGATTTGCTTCATCTCTGTGTATCATCTGAGGCTGTTCACATCACTGGGTATATGTGAGGGTTTACATCCACTTTAAATCAATATTCACACAATGGAAATATGTCTGAATGCTGATTAAAAGTTGTGTGAATCTTAGTTAATAACATTTGTAAATAGATGCCTGAGTCATCTGACTTAGTGAAAGTAAAAATACTCCATAACTGATTCATATGTTTGCGCAACAATTTTTAAGAAGGGAAGAAGCATTACTGCAAAGTACCCACTGGCTACCTCTAGTGGCTTTTCAACAAATATCTGTATTTAACCAGTTTCAGACCGGACCATTTTGCTGGCCACTTTTTGTGATTCTGCACTGAGCCGCTTTAACTGACAATTGCGCGGTCGTGCGATGTGGCTTCCAAACAAAATTGACGTCCTTTTTTTCCCACAAATAGAGCTTTCTTTTTGTGGTATTTGATCGCCCCTGCGGTTTTTATTTTTTGCGCTATAAACAAAAAAAAGCTAAAATAAATATCCCCCAAAAAATATATAAAAAAAACGTTTTTTTTTTTTTTTCCTCAGTTTAGGCCGATAAGTATTCTTCAACATATTTTTGGTAAAAAAAAATCGCAATAAGCGATTATTGATTGGTTTGCGCAGAAGTTATAGCGTTTACAAAATAGGGCATAGTTTTATAGCATTTTTATTAATACTTTTTTTTTACTAGTAATGGCGGCGATCAGCGATTTTTATTGTGACTGCGACATTATGGCGGACACATCAGACATTTTTGACACATTTTTGGGACCATTGTCATTTATACAGCAATCAGTGCTATTTAAATGCACTGATTCCTGTGTAAATGACACTGGCAGTGAAGGGGTTAACCACTAGGTGGCAGTGTAGGGGTTAAGTGTTCCTAGAGGCGGCGGCGCGAACGTGATGGCACGGCAGCAATCTTAAAGGGGACGTACCCGAACGCCCTTTTGCCTGTCCGTGCCATTCTGTCGACATACATCGTCGTGCGCCGGTCGGGAAGCGGTTAACTAGATTTGGAAAATTTTACCCCCTTCATGATCAGGGCATTTTTTTCTATTCAGCACTGCGGAACTTTAACTGCCAATTGAGCAGTCATGTAATGCTGTATGCAAATTAGATTTTTTTTTTCACAGAAATAGAGCTTTCTTTTGGTGGTATTTAATCACCACTGTCTTTTTTTTTGTGATTTTGAAAAAAAAAAAATATTACTTTCTGTTATAAAACATATGCAATAAAATCAAATTTCGTCATAAATTTGGGTCAAAATATATTCCGCTACATGTACTTGGCCCTGAAATGCCATTATAGTACAAATTCCTCCCAAATGACCCCTTTTAAGTAGACAGTCTGAGGCATTTAGTAAGGGGCATGGTGAGTTTTTTTGAAGTTGCAATTTTTGTTACAATTTTCTGGAAAATTAAGAAATTTTATAAAAAAATTTCTTTAAATTTAAAATTATAATTGATTTTTTTTTTTTTTATATACTATCACCAGAGCAGTACAATGTCATCATATGTCATATTATATTTATCGCGACTGCGATATTGCGGCGGACATATCGGACACCTTTGACACATTTTTGGGACCATTCACATTTATACAGTGATCCGTGCTATAAAAATGCACTGATTACTGTATAAATGTGACTGGCAGGGAAGGGGTTAACACTATGGGGTGATCAAGGGGTTAATTTGTTTCTAGGGAGTGATTCTAACTGAAGGGGGAGGGGATTCACAAGGGGAGGAGACCGATCAGTGTTCCTCTGTACTGGGAACTCGGTCTCCTCTCCTCTGACAGGATGTGGATCTGTGTGTCTACACAGACATTGTGGCTGCCAGGCACGCGCATTGAGTCCCCAGTGACATGGCGGGCGCACGCAATTGCCACCGGCAGCGCACCACCTGGTGGGCCGAGAAGGCGAGGGCATCATATGCCGCCCTCCCAGAATGAGAGCCACGCTGCCTGGCCATCATATGACAGCCGTTGGGCGGCAAGCAGTTAAATATATGCAACTGTTTCTTTAACAATATCAATTAACAAGTAAGTATATTGAGTAGGTTCAATCTCAGAGATTCTTACCAGATTGTCCAACCCATTTACCAATCAGTGGGTCTAATAAAGCCTCTTCACAGTCTCTCCAGTGTATCCCCCCCCAAAAAATCTCAAATGTATGCATACCATCATGCATGTGTAACCACCAGTGATCAGTGACTTTGTGATTCTCCTTTTATATAAATCCTTACCAAACAGAAAAATGAATCACGCCCATCAGTCTAAATCTCTTCTTCCTACTGTGGACCACCCCTCAGAAGGGAAAATCACAAAGTCACTGATCACTGGTGGACACATGCATGATGGTATGCACCCATTTAAGTACATGAGTGAAAATACACTTCAAAACACGGCTTCGGACACGCTTTTTTAAAGCTCTCTGAGCGCCAGTCAAAGCACCCGTCACTAAATAAAATGGTTAGATTGCAGTCCTGTTTACACTTTGCTTTTGCTTTGCTTTGGCTTTGCTTCAAAAAATACCCCATGTCGCTTTAGTGGTGCTTCAAAGTGTCTTCAAAGCCTTCATAGAAGTCTTTGACAAAACTCAGTTGAAGCACCTGCAGATTTTGAGAGGCCTTAATTATGCTTTAGCTTCACTTTGTTTTGGAGAGAGTGCAGGTATGAGATATCAACACACACACACGCAAGGCATCTGGCAAGCTTCATTAAAGCTTCAAAAGCATAATCGAAGCACCACTGAAATCATCATCCAAACACAAAGCATCATCAAAGCATCACCGAAAGCATTATCCAAGCCCCAAAAAAGCATCACTGAAACATGTTGCTTTAATGTATGTTGAAGTTGAAGCAAACATGTTGCTTTAATGTATGTTGAAGTTGAAGCAAGTGTAAATGAGCCCTATTTGAGTTTTTCTATTTTTGGGGTATTGCTGGAGAGATTGTAAAGAGGTTTGAGAAAGACACGGAGATGTTGGAGTGAAAAAAAAAAAAGCTTTATTAGACCCATTGATTCTTTGAGATGGAACCTACTGTATATACTTACCTGTTGACTGATTTAACCGCTTCCCGACCGCCTCATGTAGATATACGTCTACAGAATGGCACGGGCAGGCAAAAGCACGTACCTGTACGTCCCCTTTAATTGCCTGCCCGTGGGTAGCGGCGCGCTCGCGACCCGGTCGGGAGCTCCGTGACCCCGGACCGCAGGACCAGCGGACCCGATCGCCGCTGGTGTCCCGCGATCGGGTTACGGAGCTGAAGAACGGGGAGAGGTATGTGTAAACAAACCTCTCCCCGCGCTTCCTACTCTGCCTGTCATTGATTGGCTGTTCCCGGTCATCGGGAAAGCCGATCAATGACGTCAGACGTCAGCCCCGCCCAATAATGTAAAAAAACACACACACGTCACAGCCCATAAACCCTCCCCTCCCCCTAGTGGTTAACTCTTTCACTACAACTGTCATTTATACAGGAATTAATGCATTTAAATAGCATTGATTGCTGTATAAATGACAATGGTCCCAAAAATGTGTCAAAAATGTCCGATGTGTCCGCCATAATGTCGCAGTCACAAAAATAATCGCTGATCGCCGCCATTACTAGTAAAAAAAAAAATATTAATAAAACTGCTATAAAACTATCCCCTATTTTGTAAACGCTATAACTTTTGCGCAAACCAATCAATAATCGCTAATTGCGATTTTTTTTACCAAATATATGTAGAAGAATACGTATCGGCCTAAACTGAGAAAAAAAAAAGTTTTTTTATATATTTTTTGGGGATATTTCTTATAGCAAAAAGCAAAAAATGTTGCATTTTTTTCAAAATTGTCGCTCTATTTTTGTTTATAGCGCAAAAAATAAAAACCGCAGGGGCGATCAAATACCACCAAAAGAAAGCTCTATTTGTGGGAAAAAAGGACGCCAATTTTGTTTTGGAGCCACGTCGCAGGACCGCGCAATTGTCAGTTAAATCAACGTAGTGCCGAATCGCAAAAAGGGGCCTGGTCCTTTGGCTGCCAATTGGTCCGGGGCTGAAGTGGTTAAGAAACAGCTGCATATATTTAATCAACGGACATTTAAAATTTACATTCACATTCATATCTATGCCACCTGCCCCAGTTTTTATTTCAGAGTGAAATAGAAACTGCCATGGGTTCTGTGCTTAATTATCAAAGGGATCTTGGCAGTTTTTAATATAGAAAATTGCCGCAGATCCTCACAAGATTAGAACTGAGGTACAGGATGTTAAGGGCCCATTTACACTTGCTTCTGTGTCAACACACATTAATGGCTAGTTTACACTTGCTTCAAAACAAGGCTTCGGACAGGCTTTGTTAAAGTTCTCTGAACACCAGTCAAAGCTCCAGTCACTAAATAAAATGGTTAGCTTACAGTCCTGTTTACACATACTTTCCTTTATTTGCTTCGGCTTCGCTTCAAAAATGATACCCCATGTAGGTTTTTTTGGTGCTTCAAAGCGTCTTCAAAGCCTCCATAGAAGTCTATGGCAAAGCTCGCTTGAAGCCCCATTGAAGCCTCATCGAAGCCTCATCAAAGCAATAAGCAAAAGCAAGGTGTAAACAGGACTGTAAGCTAACCATTTTATTTAGTGACAGGAGCTTTGACTGGCGCTCAGAGAGCTTTTACAAAGCATGTCCGAAGCCTTGTTTTGAAGCAAGCCTAAACTAGCCCTAACTGTCTTCTGGTAACCTGAACCTGTACTATGTAACTATGCAACCTGGCAGAATGATAACATGCCTCTCTGTGCCCAGCAGTGAACACGCTACATGGGCGGAGCCTTCATGCCTGGCTGTTAACCCCATTAGACCCCATGTTTGTCTACCCTGTTTTGCAAATAAAAATCCCACAGCGGATCCAGTGTCAATTTCTACAGTTCTTTGGGCCATCTACCTCGGGAAACCCCTAGACGCATATGAGGTCAAGAAGGTAACAGTAAGCCCAATTTAAACCAGCAGCTCTATTGTGGGTTAGTGCTACATCCCATTTCCCACTCTGCCCCTATCCAGCTTTAAAATCAGACAATATTATAAATTAAAGTGATATTAATATGATTGTAAAGGTAAATAAAAAATAAAAAAATAACAAACATATCATACTTACCTCCACTGTGCAGCTCGTTTGCACAGAGTGGCCCCGAACCTGCACTTCTGGGGTCCCCCGGCAGCTCTCGCGGCTCCTCCCCACATCTGATAACCCCCTCGGAGAAGCGCTTCCCCGATGAGGTTACCTTGCGGGCGCACTCCCGAGTCCAGCATTCGCCGTCCATAGAGGCCGAATGCAGGACTAGGCCCCGCCCCCCAGCGTTCGCGTCATTGGATTTGATTGACAGCAGTGGGAGCCAATGGCTGCGCTGCTATCAATCTATCCAACCAAGAGGCGATAACCCCGGGCAGAGAGACAGCACGTCCCCGCCGGGTCAAGTTCGAGGGTTCAGGTAAGTAAAACGGGGGCTGGGAGGCCGGTCAATGACAGGTGTTTTTTCACCTTAATGCATAGGATGCATTAAGGTGAAAAAACATGAAGGTTTACAACCCCTTTAAAGGTTCTTTTTTAAAAAAAAAATAAAAAAACATGTAATACTTACCTACCTACTCTGTGCAATGGTTTAGCACAAAGCGCCCCCGGCCCTCTTCGTCTGGGTCCCCTGCTGGCGGTCTTGGCTCCTCCTCTTTGGCGAATGCTTACCCATAGGCAGCTACTTCCTATGGCTGCACTCGTGAGGGATCACTCCTGTGCTGCCTTGCCTGCATCCCTTGACTCAGACTGGGTGGCTCGTCCCCGCCCCCACTCTTCATCACAGCATTTGATTGACAGCAGTGGGAGCCAATGGCTCTTGCTGCTATCAATCTGCCCAGAGAGGAGGGACAGACCCGGGAGATCCTCGGATATCATGCACAATGCTGGTGCTCAGGTAAGTATAGGGGGGGGGCAAAGGGTGGATTCTGTTAAACAGAAGGTTTTTTTTATCTTAAAGTGGATCTTCACTCCCCCAATCAACATTGATTATATTTAATCCTCATGCTGCTAGCATTAGTAAATAAATAGGAATGTATATCATATTTACTTGTTTTACACTTTTTTTTTACATTTCTTCAGTTACTTCTGGTTTCTTGTCTAGGCAAATAATGTCATGTGGTGTAGCGGAGGGTGGAAAAATGCAGTGTGTGCAGTCACGGAAAAGGGGCGTGGTCTAAACTTTATATTGGGCATGGCTTAAATGGGTGAGGTTGGAGTCTGAGATGAAAGAGGGATGGGGGAGAAGGAAGAGATGGATGGAGGGAGAAAGAAAGAAAGAGATAGGGAGGGAAGAAGGAGAGAGAAGGAAGGAAAAGAAGAAGGAAGGAAAGAAAGAGGGATGGAGGGACAGTAGGCCCAGATCCTACACCACAATAGAAATATGTGTATTACAGAAAGTTTAACAATCAGCAGATAAAGATACTCCAAACACCTGGTGCTGGCACTTCAGTCACCAGAGCACCATGTTTTTTTTATGGTGTCAGGATGATTGAAGCGCACTATTTCTTATTTTACATTGTAATATTAAATGAAATAGTTCAACTCACCATAATGCAGAGTAAGGGCAAATGATTCATGTAGCATTCATGTAGCATTTACTTTCTGTCCTTACTCAAGATGGCCAAATAAAGCATAGAGACATGGATGGATGGGGAGTTTGCTTTGAATAGTAAAAATGTATTAACCCTTTCCCGCCCAAGCGTACGCAGATATGCATACTCGGTTTTCGAGGGTTATACCGGGATGATGCCCACAGCTGCAGGCATCATCCCAGTACCGTTGTTTAGAGTGGGCGATTGGCTATCTGGGTATAACAACCAATGCGGCTAAAAGATGCTCGGCTGTTATACCAGAGATCCCCCCCTCCCGCCGCCTCCCGCCGCTCTTACCAGGCCTCCCGTTCTATCGAGAGAACCGATCGAACAACTGCCACTTCCGGCGGCTAGAGACAGACTGGAACGAAGCCAGAAACGGCTTGGTTCCAGTCTCCTGTATGTAAACACGGAAGCGACGTCACAACGTCACTTCCTGTTTACTCGGCTGCCAATGGCGCCGGATTTAAAAAAGTACACAGTATTCAGATACACCTTTTTTCCGGCGATCTGAATACTTTGAAGTGCAAAGGAGGGATTTGGGGTCTTTTAGACCCCCGATCCCTCCATAAAGAGTACCTGTCACCACCTATTACTGTCACAAGGGATATTTACATTCCTTGTGACAGCAATAAAAGTGATCAAATAAAAAAAAAACAAAAAAAAACACAATTTGATCATCTAAAATTAAATAAAATAAATAAGAAAAAATTCTTTTTTTTTAAAAGCGCCCCCCTTCCCCACGAGCTTGCGCAGCAAAGAAAACGCATATGGAAGTCGTGCCCGCATATGTAAACGGTGTTCAAATCACACATGTGAGGTATCGCCGCGATCGTCAGAGCAAGAGCAATAATTCTAGCACTAGACCTTCTCTGTAACTCTAACCTAGTAACCGTAAAACATTTTTAAAGCATCGCCTATGGAGATTTTTAGGTACCGTAGTTTGTCGCCATTCCACAAGTGCGTGCAATTATAAAGCGTGACATGTTTGGTATCTATTTACTCAGCGTAACATCATCTTTCACATTATATAAAAAAAACGCTGCACAAATACCGTGTGACATAAAATATTGCAACAATCAACGTTTTAATTTTCTAGATTCTCTGCTAAAAATATATATATATATATATATATATATATATATATATAAATATATATATATATAATGTTTGGGGGTTCTAAGTAATTTTCTAGCAAAAAAATACGGATTTTAACTTGTAAACACCAAATGTCAGAAATAGGCTTAGTCATGAAAGGGTTAAATTGTGTTTTTGGCTTGTGGTGTTCAGATGCAGTGAAGATCCACTTTAAGGTAAAGAAAAACTTTAGGCTTTAGAACCACTTTAAGAAAGAGCTCAAAGAGCCATATCTTATTAGAGCTGAGAGTGGGAGTTTGAGGATACCTTTAATGGGCGTGGGGGAATGCATTTCCCCAATCTATTAATTAAGACCTAGGGTATATTTTTTATTAAAATAATATAAAAAAAAGTTTGAATTCACAAATGGAGGAGCTGTATATATATATATATATATATATATATATATATATATATATATATATATACTGCTATGCAAGGTCTATTTATCATTGTTTTCACAGAAGATTCATCCATCTTTCACCAAAGAGCCACCCATTTTCTAACAGAATCCTATGCTAAAAAATCAGTAAATCCTGTGTGAAATTTGTTCAAATCTTGGGTAAAAACGATGATAAGTAGACCCGTATGTTTTACCTTCTTTATCTCCAAGCAGAGGAGTGAACGAGTTGAAGGAGTAGGCAGAATGGGAATTTTTACATGTGTTTAATTTCACTATAAGGCAGAACAGAAGCAGACAACCTTTCCCTAAAGCTTGCATTCAGAGGTATTTCATGCTTCCCTACAGGATAATCTTTATAACACTTGCGTATCCACCGTGTAAAAACAGGGTGTGTGTTGCCCACATCCCAGGTAAGTTCAACAATGGCAACAGAGCACCCCAGTTTAGATAAAATTTAAACATTTATTGATACATAATAACATTTCCAACAAGGAAACACATATACAAAGATAATAAAAGCATACAACTCCAGTTACATGCTAAGGTAAATGCATATGTGAATCAAATTTGGTCCACTCCACCAGACACGTTTCAGGAAAACCTTTCATCAGGGGTCCAATGGGGGGGGGGGGGATGCATATGTATAAGACATTCACATACTTTAATTGCAATGAAATGGGTCGTATGTAACTGAGTTCTCAAAAAAAAAGGCTAGAACTCTATCTGTGTCTTGTTTGGGGGGAGAAAGGCAACACAATGTCCAACTAGAGGGGGGAGGGTAGAAACCCCACCGTCCCAACAAAGATCTTCAGACAAGGATGACGCTGTGGTCCGCTGATGGGGTGAGATAAAGCGTAGACTCCACATGTCTGTAGGAATAATCTGGAAGGTTGGTGGAGTAATTATTCCTTGTACACACAACAGCGGACTGCTACGGCCATGCTGACGTCTGGATGGCATCTCTCCCTCAGAGTGCTGTGCAGGATACAGGATTATCAGGATAATCTTTGGTCATCTGGTGGAATCTAGTAGGGATTCCTCATGTAAGGCTGCTGGGGGTTATGGGTGGGAATCCCCACAATCTATGGAGTGCAAGTTGTAAAAAGTAACTATACTCTTGAAGCACGGCCTTCTTGTAACGGGGCAGAAGAATATTTTATTTTAAAATGTGTATTCTCATTTAATGGACAAAACTGTAATATGCATAGCTGCAGTCTGTAACCTGATTCTGTCTTGAAGATGCAGAAAAAATACCCAAGGATTTCCCACATAGCTCAAGAAGAACCTGTATGTGAACTCCGAAACTAGAACACAGGTGAGAGTGGGGATTTTATTGGTGTTTTCCCTTATGTTTTCTACACTTTTTCCGCCACTACTTACCTGATGTCCCTCTCTGTTATTCTCCCACAGGCTTCCAGTGAACCAGAGAATTGAATTCAAACTCATTTCCCAACTAAACCAAAATTATATTTATTGGTCCAGTGTATTTCAGGATATTATAACTGCAGTGGCTTGGACAAACTATGAAACAATCTTCAACATTACAAAAAAATGGCTAGCTAAAGGTGACTAACTACCACTCAATATTTTTTGGAATAGCCGAGGTGAAAATATTCACGAATGTAAAAGGAAGGCAAAACACTGAGAATACGCAGAAATTATGGGAAAAGAGCTATAAGAGAGAACATGAGAAGTACAGAGATTGATCAAAAAGATAAGTGATGTAGAAAATAGACAGAAATAAGTAAGAACAGAGTGAAATGGCTTCTAGGTGGTGGAGAGAGGATGGGAACCATTGGTGGGAGCACATTGCTGTAATTCTGTTGCTTGCAAGAACCAGGGCCGCCTTTAATATTGATTGGACCCTGGGCAAAACTTTTCTTGGGCCCCCTCCCCAATGCAGTTTCGCTCTCCACCTGCTCTTGGACATACAATAAATAGCAGCTAGACTGAAAATCAGTTCACTGAATCAGATCAGGCAGCGATTGAGATTGGTTGCCAGAGGTTACAGTGTATCATTACCACTCACTGACTGGTTGCTAGAGGTTACAGCACACATTACAGCTCATTGATTAGTTGCTAGAGGTTACAGCACATGACTTCTGCTAGATATTATTGTGGATATGACCTCAGGGGGGCATGATATACATATCAATGCCACTGGCCGCCACTATTTACATATGAATGTTGCCACTATTTACATATGAATGCAGCCACTATTTACATATGAATGCAGTCACTATTTACATATGAATGCAGTCACTATTTACATATGAATAAAGGGTCTGCAGGTGAGTCATCTGTACACAACAAAAGGGCAGAGCTGGGCAGCATTAGTAGTAGCACTTCACACTGAGATATTGGGACACCGCACAGGACTAAAACCTCAAGGGACGAGGGAATTTAAACCAGGATAGTTGGCAAGTATGAGGCAGCTGCTTTGGGCCCCACAAAAATGACAGGGCCCAGGGCAGCTGCCCTTTTTGCCCTGCCTTAAAAACGGCCCTGGCAAGAACTGTGACACACGAACTGGAAAAAAACAGTATAGATGTAGTAACTGGCACAGAGAGAGACAGTTTTGGCAGGAAATATGTACCTGATGGTCTGGAACAGGTTGGCCAATCAGGTAGTCCAACTGAGGATAGGCATGTTTGGTCCAGAAATGGAAGAGGTCACTCAGAAAGTGGTCCTGTCATGGGGAGTGCCACTAAAGAAGTATAATGTGCCTGTCTGTGCCTGAATGGACAGGGATCTGTACAGGCTGGGCGTATGACTAGAAGACTGTGGCATACTGTTTGGGTGGCACGTGGCAGTGACTGGAACAGATGGCAAGACTTTCTGAATAAAGTCCAAGAAATAACTAGTCTGCCAGGGCTTTCTTTGACCAGACAACAGGAAGAAGGCTAAACTTTTAGTTTCTAAAGTTTTCTGAAGATACTCCTATGTAGAAAATGTCTTTGTTAGTTATCTATGTCACAATTAAAGATGTAAAATGTATGGAAATTTTGAAGCTATGGGAAAAAATAAGTTTTTCCTTGTTTTTTTCGATTTTTTTTTTTTTCGGAAAAATAAAAAAATAAATAAAAATCTGTGTAGTTACACTGGGAACTTGAAATGCAATGTATATAAAAATATTCAGCTTGAAAGAAAAGTACAGCTTATTCAATAAATAAACTAAACTTGTGTTTTAAAATTGTATTTTTTATTAAAAATGGAATATCAAGGACTGTATATGTTTTGAACAATTCAACTATATTTGAGAACAGGTTTCCTTTTTGTAATAACTTTAAAGCTTCGTGCCAATATGCATTTCAGTTATTGACAATGCTGATCCAGAAGCCATTATTGCTCCTGCGAAAGATTGAGCAATGTTCTCCTGATTTCCAGGTGTCATTTTCTATATAAATGAAGGGATTGTGTATTTTTGGGAGGCCATGGTTTGCAACAATTCCTTACTTGAAGATGATGCTGGTGAAGAAACACTTTGTGATGATCCAGAAGCAACAGAAATAATGTTTCTGGAATGAGAACTCTGGAGGGAAAAGCTACTTGCACTTTCATTATGGTACTCATCATTTAATTTCATAAAGTATTTTTTAATCTCTTTAGGGCACCTCTGGCGTGCAAATGTAACACTATAGGGGTTATTTACAAGTGCAAACTACAAGTGCACTTGAAATTGCACTAAAAGTGCACATGGAAGTGCAGTCGCTGTGGATCCGAGGGGGAACTGCAAGGAAAATAAAAAAACAGCATTTTAGCTTGCACATGATTGGATGATAAAATCAGCAGAGCTTCTCCTCATTTCCGATCTACCCCTCAGATTTACAGCGACTGCACTTCCAAGTGCACTTGCAGTGCAATTTCAAGTGCACTTTGCACTTGTAGTTTGCACTTATGGTGCAAAGTGTATTTGCCTTTCGTAAATAACCCCCTATGTTACAGTTTTGCAGAACAGTTTTTTTGCCACAAGTTGGCAGTGTCCCACAATAGAGCTATCATACAACTCATACAGAAATGCTGGGAATGTTAGGACTTGTATGCTGTGAGCAGGATTCTTTCATCCAGATTAGCTGAAGCTGAACTACACCACCCATGAGGACTGGCAAAGAGGTGGGAGCAGTGGCGTACCACCGGGGGGTGGTCCGCTCCGGGTGCCACGCATTGGGGGGGGGTGTCAGCCTGGCACCCCACCTCGAGTGAAGCAGTGACAGCGGGGCACTGGGCACAGACAGCAGCGGTGGCTCTGTGACAGTCAGGGCAGGGAGAGATCAGCAGTGACAGGGTGCAGGGGTGAGCCTGTGTGCGGCCCTTACTCGGGTGACTGACACCCAGGGCTGGCCGCCGGATTCTCTCTGTGCCGCTCACTGCAGGGGAGAGAGACAGTGAGCGGAGCTGAAGAGAGGACAGCAACTGCTGGACTTAACTTTTCAAGTTAACCAACAGGTGATTGGTTGCTAGGTGGTCCTAACAACCAATCATTAGCATTGTTAATATGAAAAATTAAGCAGTTCCCACCCTCTGTTCATAACTGCTGTGTCTCCAGCTCTGCATGCATGCCCCAGTAAGGTAAGAAGGGGCAATGTGTAATATGCAGGGGTCCCGAGCTGGGGGCTGTGTGTAATGTGCAGGGATCCAGAGCTGGGGGGGCTGTGTAATGTACAGGGGTTCTGAGCTGTGGGGGGCTTGTAATGTGCAGGGGTCCATAGCTGGGGAGGGCTGTGTAATGTACAGGGGTCCAGAGCTGGGGAGCTGTGTAATGTACAGGGGTCCAGAGCTGGGGGGACTGTGTAATGTACAGGGGTCCAGAGCTGGGGGGACTGTGTAATGTACAGGGGTCCAGAGCTGCGGGGGGCCGTGTAATGTGCAGGGGTCCATAGCTCGGGTGGGGGCTGTGTAATGTGTAGGGGTCCAGAGCTGGGGGGGTTGTGTAATGTGCAGGGGTCCAGAGATGTGGGGGGGCGTGTAATGTTCAGGGGTCAATAGCTGGGGTGGGGGGCTGTGTAATGTGCAGGGGTCCAGAGCTGGAGGGGCAATGTAATGTACAGGGGTCCAGAGCTGGGGTGGGGGCTGTGTAATGTGCAGGGGTCCAAAGCTGGAAGGGGCTGTGTAATGTACAGGGGTCCAGAGCTGTGGGGGGCTTTGGAATGTGCAGGGGTCCAGAGCTGGGGGGCTGTGTAATGTACAGGGGTCCATAGCTGTGGGGGACTGTGTAATGTACAGGGGTCCATAGCTGTGGGGGGCTGTGTAATGTGCAGGGGTCCAAAGCTGGGGTGGGGGGCTGTGTAATGTGCATGGGTACAGAGCTGGGGGGTGTAATGTACAGGGGTCCAGAGCTGGGGGATGTGTAATATGCAGGGGCCTAGAGCTGGGGGAAGCTGTGTAATGTACAGGGGTCCAGAGCTGTGGGGGGGCTGTGTTATGTGTTGGGATCCAGAGATAGTGGAGGGGTTTAATGGGCAGGGGTCCAGACCTGTGGGGGGGCTGTGTAGTGTAAAGGGATCCAGAGGTGCAGTTGTGGAGAGGGGGTACACAGTAGTGACAAAGAGATATTGGGGGGGGGGTGCAGAGGCATGCAGGGGGCACAGTGGAGTGTTTTTACATTTTAAAGTTGGGGGGTGCCAGATATAGGACCCGCCCCGGGTGCCAAATGCTCTAGGTATGCCCCTGGGTGGGAGGATTTAAAAAGGGAAAAGCCTGGGAACAGCCTGGGGTAGATAAGAGAGACTGGGTTGGAGACAGGACGTGAGAGAGAGCAGAGTGGATCAGGCCCAGTCTGGATCAGGCCGAGTCGGAGAGTCGCAAAAGCTGCTAGAGAAGCTGATCATACTGAGGAGGCAGGCAGCAGATCCTGCGGGCAGATGGTCCGGGTCATCTCCAACCCAGAGAGGACAAAGGGCCTCCCTCCACATGGAAGGTTATCGCTTCATCCTGTTGCACTGTGGAACCAGGTGAGAGGGTTCCTACACAACGTTGGCATTGCACTCACACCTGTTGTTTGCATCAAGTTGCTAGAGTCTGCAGCAGTGTACAGTACAGGCCCATATCTTTAGGCACAGGCGCTATAATCCATCCAGTGTAACAGTGTAACGTCCTTATTGTTTTTCCAGCACTGCCTGCAGGATACTCTTTGATTCCCTGCTAAGCAGGAACTCTACACACATCCCACTTCAGACTTGAGCTATCCGAAGAAGAAATTAGCTGGTTTCCATTTAAAGAGGAAGTAAACTCTGATAAAAAGTAAAGGCATAATGTGTTAATGCATCGCATACTAGCACATTATGTCACACTTACCTGCAAACGAAGCCTGCGTCGTCCCCCCTGGAGATCGCATCCATCTTTGCACGTCTTCTTTCTGGGGCCACGGACTCCGGCTTTGTGACTGGCTGGAGCCACGTGGGTGGGAGGATTTAAAAAGGGAAAAGCCTGGGAACAGCCTGGGGTAGATAAGAGAGACTGGGTTGGAGACAGGACGTGAGAGAGAGCAGAGTGGATCAGGCCCAGGCTGGATTGGGCCGAGTCGGAGAGTCGCAAAAGCTGCTAGAGAAGCTGATCATTCTGAGGAGGCAGGCAGCAGATCTTGCGGGCAGATGGTCCGGGTCATCTCCAACCCAGTGTGTTGCTATGGGCATTTGTATAGTGACTTTATTGCAATAATATAGAGTTTAGATGTAGTAACAGCATGTCCACAGAAGGCCTCTACCCCCTCCATTGATATGTAAATAAACCAGATAGCCAGGTTTTGAAGATGAGTTGGTGTTTGCAGGAAATGGGTGGGAGGGGCATGGAGAGGGTTGGAAAGAGACATGTGTTTTGGGACAGAGGGAGTTGTGTTTGGAGGACAAAGAGGAAACACATGGTTTCCAGGAGGTGGACTGAGCAAAGGACCATGGAGGACATCTTGACCCCTAAGTTGAGTAATTGTTTAGTTTGCTTAATGTGATATGTGTAGGCATATAGTATGTAAGCTATAAGTTGTGTTGTATTGTTCATCCTACAGTTTGTATGTGCAGATTTTTCCTTGTTTAGTAAAGCATTGATACACTTCAGAAGTTTAGGCTTCCTTGGTTTTACCACAAGAACTTAATAGATAGACGCAAGCATTTCCAAAACCTGGCTATCTGGTTTATTTACATATCAATGGAGGGGGAAAGGGCCTTTGTAGACATGCTGTTACTAAATCTAAACTCTATATTTGCAATAAAGTCACTATACAAATGCCCATAGCAACACACCCAGAGAGGACAAAGGGCCTCCCTCCACATGGAAGGTTATCGCTTCATCCTGTTGCACTGTGGAACCGGGTGAGAGGGTTCCTACACAACGCTGGCATTGCACTCACACCTGTTGTTTGCATCAAGTTGCTAGAGTCTGCAGCAGTGTACAGTACAGGCCCATATCTTTAGGCACAGGCGCTATAATCCATCCAGTGTAACAGTGTAACGTCCTTATTGTTTTTCCAGCACTGCCTGCAGGATACTCTTTGATTCCCTGCTAAGCAGGAACTCTACACACATCCCACTTCAGACTTGAGCTATCCGAAGAAGAAATTAGCTGGTTTCCATTTAAAGAGGAAGTAAACTCTGATAAAAAGTAAAGGCATAATGTGTTAATGCATCGCATACTAGCACATTATGTCACACTTACCTGCAAACGAAGCCTGCGTCGTCCCCCCTGGAGATCGCATCCATCTTTGCACGTCTTCTTTCTGGGGCCACGGACTCCGGCTTTGTGACTGGCTGGAGCCACGTGACATCACTCCCTTGCACCCGTGTGGGAGCTGCCAGTCACGGCACTGACTTCTGAAGAAACAGCACAGGCTGCCGTTCCTTCAGAGCGAATACGCCAATGACATCATCGGCGCAGTATACAGTAAATATCTCCTAAACTGCGCACATTTAGAAGATTTTTACAGTACCTATAGGTAAGCCTTATTCCAGGCTATACTATAGGTACAAATAATACAGGAAGGTTTACAACCTCTTTAAAGGGACATATTTCAGCCGAAATCTGTTTCCCCTTTTTCCTCCCACAGCAATCTCTGTTACCATCTGACATCTTTAAAGTGACTCTTCACCTTACCTAATCATTCTCTTCGTTCTTCTCAAGACCTCCTACTCTCTAGCCCCTTCATCACCTCCTCCCATGCTTGCCTCCAGGACTTTTTCAGAGCCTCTCCAAACCTATGGAACTCCTTACCCCAATCTGTCCGATTATCTCCCACTCTATTAGCTTTTAGACAATCCCTGAAAACCCTTCTCTTCAGAGAAGCCTATCCTACCCACACCCAACAAATGTATTTTAATTTTCTCCATCTGATCATCCCTCTTAGCTATTACCTTTTGTTCCACTTGCCTCCACCTCCCTTCTAGATTGTAAGCTCTAACGAGCAGGGCCCTCTGATCCCTCCTGTATTAAATTGTATTGTAACTGTACTGTCTGCCCCATGTTGTAAACCGCTGCGCAAACTGTTGGCGCTATATAAATCCTGAATAATAATAATATTTATATATTCATTTTTTTACTTATTTTTTTTTTCATCTTAATATTTCAACATATTCCAATCATAAGTATGACTTACAGTAACAGTAACAGTGATAGCAACTTAAAACACATACCATATAATTTCCCATCCACTCCCCTCCGATGGAAAAATAAAAGGGAGGAGGGCGGGCACAACAGAAAGAAAAACATAAAAAGTTCCAAGGAGATGGGAAGGGCCTACTACAAATATATAAGTAAAAAAAAAAAAATCATTGTTAAAGTGGTGTTTCCACCAAAAAAAAAAAGTTAAAATCGCAGTGGGTGCCCGGCTGTGAAGCCACAGCCGGGTGCCCACAGTAAGAATGCCGGCACCGCGAGCGGAGCGGGGAACGAGGGGGGCTTTGTTCCCCCGCATCGCTGGACCCTGGGACAGGTAAGTGTCCGATTATTAAAAGTCATCACCTGCAGTATTTGTAGCTGCTGAATTTTTTTAGGGGGCACCCCACTTTAACACCCCACCCCTTTGCTCATTTGACATTAAACATCATTTGAATAAAAAAAAAAATCTTGCAAGACCTTACATGGTATACATGAGATTTCCCAGGAAGAAACTGAGGTAAGATAGCCACCCCAGAATACATCTGTGTGGCTCTGGTTACAAATCCAGTGCCTCTAGAAACCTGTGCAATGTAGTTAAAGTTAGATGACAGCCAAATGTCTCTTTTTCATCATAGAAATAGGATGATTTCATGTCAGTCTGCAGACCTGCTTGCAACATTTTTTTTTTTTCTGTTGAGGGGAAAGGTCTGCTGTAAGGTGGATCACTGGAGCATCTACACTACACTAATTAACAATAAATGTGCTTTATTCTGACTCCAACTATTGTAATAGTGACTTATTCCTTGCTGAGACCTCTATGCCTGACCTGTAAAAGCAGATACAATCACCGGGGACAGTATTTATGAGATAGTTGAACTCACCAAACACCTTTTTCATCAGCGTGGATCTTTATTGCAAGTAGCAGATATAGCAGACAACAAGATGTGACAAATGATTGAAATACGGTATTTGCAAATTGAAACATGGTAATGTGTTCCCAGATGCTTGCAGATTGCATGTGTTCTTCAGACAAGTGGCCATCTTATCCCCCTTGTGGGGAGGAAGGTGGCACTCTAGGCTAGCCCAACATTCTTATGCCCCGTACACACGGTCGGAAAATCCGACCACAAAATCCATCGGATTTTTTCCGACGGATTTAGTCCGACACTGGTGTTGCATACACACGGTCGGACAAAGTTGTCGGAAAATCCGATCATTCTGAACGTGGTGACGTTTGTTGCCTACGACGGGACTACGTAGAGGCTAGTAGCCAATAGCTTTGGTCTTGTAATGTGATCTGAGCATGCGTGGCACTTTGTCCGTGGGAATTCGCTACACACGATCAGAAAAAGTCCGATCGGACTTTGTTGTCGGAAAATTTGAGAGCAGGAGATAAAACTTTGTCCTTCGGAAAATCCGATGGAAAATGTCCGATGGAGCCTACACACGGTCGGAATTTCCGACAACATTGTCCGATAGGACATTTTCCGTCGGAAAATCTGACTGTGTGTATGGGGCTTTACAGTCTAGTGGTGTACAGGTAAGGCTTCTAAAATCATTGTTGAAGATATGCCCATCTGGATAACTGCTGTCTAGGCACCATCTCAAGCAACAATTTTTAAGGCACAGAATAAAAGGCTACAATGCTGTAGATAGACTTTTTTTTTTTTAGCTCTGCTGTGAAACAAAGAGGTTCAACCACCTGGAATACTATCAAAAACGTAGGCATGATGATAGGAAACGGGATTAATAACGGACTGGCTTCATTGTTTGCCAGTTCCGCTTGTAGGTGGCAGTATAACCCAACTGTTAAGAATTTCTGAATTCCTGTGTTGCTCAATGAACGGAAAACAAACCCAGATACTTTCCCTGTAAAAAAACATAACCTTAAACCTTACCGCGGCACTTTGCATCAAATATACTCTGCTTTGACCTTTTACACATACAGTGCTAAAAATATGACAAAAGAATAGATAAACTTGTGATGTGCAGTGGAGTGTGAAAAGCTGTGAAAATTAAAACATTTTCTGTTAGTACCCCACTTTTTTTTATGTTTTTATGTATCTTTTGGGTTATACATGTTTTAACATCTTTTAGGCTTTACATGATCATAATGCACATTATGGGAATGCAGAAAGAGCTAACAACACAAACAAGTCAGATGTTTTTCCTGGTTCAGGGAAGTCCCTAAAAAAGTCCAACATGTCAGTCCAGTGCTAAGCTACAAAGCTACATGTTTGCTGTCAGATACTGTACCTGCATATCTTTTTGTTTTTCAGCTATAGCAAACAGGTATGTTGCAAGACCAGCTTCACCGGACTTCCTGGAAATCTGGGTCATCCACGGCAAATTTTCCGATCGCCTTTAGCGCAGAAAGAACATTGTTCTGTAGCTCTCCAAAAATATAATTCTCTTTTGCATCATTAACCTTAAAGGCAACAAATATGAATTTTTATGTTTTATATTTAAAGATTTTTATTGTGTATGGTGTGATTACTTTTTTGTGCTAAAAATTACAAGACACCATAGCAACATTTTGATGAGCTCCCCTTCGCTCAAAAACAAAGCAATTTGAATTATTCACTTATACACTGTGCCCATGTTTGTATTCGGTTTTCCCTGATTACGTATATTCTATGATTGTTTCTGTTCTAGTAATCTGGCTGTACACTAGTAGAGTTTTATAAAAATCAATGCAAAACTTCTCAATACATTCGACAAGTTTACGAATGACATTTGAAAGCAGTTCGGAATTTAGTCTGTTTTTAACATTTTATTTAGGAACAAATGGACTTTACCAAATAAAAACCACATACACTCTTAGCCCCCGTTCACACGGTCGGAAATTTCCGACCACAAAATCGGTCAGATTTTTTCCGACAGATTTTGTCCGACACTGGTGTTGCATACACACGGTCGGACAAAGTTGTTGGAAAATTTGATCATTCTGAACGTGGTGACGTTCGTTGCGTACGACGGAACTACGTAGAGGCTAGTAGCCAATAGCTTTGGTCTCGTAATTTGATCTGAGCATGCGTGGCACTTTGTCCGTTGGAAATTCTCGACACACGATCGAAAAAAGTCCGATCGGATTTTAAGATCCTGCTCTCAAATTTTTTCTGTCGGAAATTCCGACGGAAAAAGTCAGATGGTGCCCACACATGGGCAGATTTTCCGACAACATGGTCCAATCGGCCATTTTCCGTCTGAATTTCCGACCGTGTGTACGGGGCATTAGAAGTTTGTTCATTCCAGAAAAGAATTCCATCCTGCTACTTCAAATTTTGTTGTCACTCTGCTCAAAATCTAATGTCAATTTGATGCCACGATTTGAAAACTGAATGAATGTTCTTAACCACTTCATTACCCGGCCATAGACATATGACGTCCACAAGGTGGATCTCCCATCCTGGGTGGACGTCATATGATGTCCTACCATTCCCGGCCGCCTAGAGAGACTAATAGAGCAGACCGATCTATATACGCTTATTGCCTTTTTGTTTTACCAAAAATATGTAGAAGAATACGTATCGGCCTAAACTGAGTAAAAAAATCGTTTTTTTTTTTTAAAAATGGGATATTTATTATAGCAAAAAGTAAGAAATATTGTGTTTTTTTTCAAAATTGTGGCTCTTCTTTTGTTTATAGCGCAAAAAATAAAAACCGCAGAGGTGATCAAATACCACCAAAAGAAAGCTCTATTTGTGGGAAAAAAAGGACGTCAATTTTGTTTGGGTGCAATGTCGCACGACCACGCAATTGTCAGTTAAAACGACGCAGTGCCGAATTGCAAAAAGTGCTCTGGTAAGGAAGGGGGTAAAATCGCCCGGTGTTGAAGTGTTTAAAACAAAACATTTCCAATACAATTCAACTAGTGCAGGCATCACTAAACAGCGGACCATGGTCCGGACCTGGAGCGAGACACGGTCCCATCGTGACCGCCAAGGTCCCACCATTTAGGTGGGACCCGATTCTTCCTCCCTGCCTCTGCTGCTGTCACTATCACAGTGGAGCGGAGAGCGGGAGGAAGAATCGTTCTGCACACAGAGCAGGAAGCACAGGAGCACTAGATGGAGGGCGGGGGTGGGAGCTGCATGTGTTAACTTTCTAGATTAAGCAGCAGGTAAGTGGTTGCTAGGACGCTAGGCAGGGGGGTGGCAGAGTTACAGGAGGCTGTGATGTAAAGGAGGACCAGAGCTGCAGGGGGCTGTGATGTAAAGGGGGCAGAGGTGCAGGGGGCTGTGATGTAAAGGAGGGCCAGAGCTGCAGGGGGCTGTAATGTAAAGGGGGGCAGAGGTGCAGGGGGCTGTGATATAAAGGGGGCAGAGGTTCAGGGGGCTGTGATGTAAAGGAGGACCAGAGCTGCAGGGGGCTGTGATGTAAAGGGGGGGCAGAGCTTCTGGGAGTTGTGATGTAAAGGGGGCAGAAGACACCGCTGTGAAGGGGGGCTCAGAACCCTGCTGTGAAGGGAAACTGTGATGTGAAAGGGGGACTGTGATATAAACAGGGACTGCAGACACTGATGTAAGAAGGGGATTGTGAAAGGTCGGGGGCTATGATGTGAAGGACCTGAGTCATCATTCAAACATGCAATTCGGACATTTGCTGGAAGAAAATTTTACTGATGGGACCTCCATGAATTTTAATTCCATACCCCTGAACTAATGTATAGCCACCAGCTTTACTGTGTGTGTGGACTGCATGTGTTTGCTGTGACTATGTGGGTCTGCTCTATTAGTCTCTTACTGCTTGTGAGCTCCGACTGTGTGTCTGTTATGTCACTGTATGTGTGTGTGTACTCTGACTGTGTGTATGCTGTGTGTCTGCTATGTCAATGTGTGTATACTCTGACTGTTTGTCTTCTGTGGCTGCAAGAATTTGCTGTGACCGTGTGTGCTCTGACTGCATAAGTCCGCTACATTTGGTTGACAGCCTTCACTTTTTGAACATGCAATCACTGCAGTAAGGCTGGGTTCACACTGCTGCGGTGCGGGAACGCTGCGAATACACTGCGAGTTCCCGCACCGCATGTCTCCCTCCGGCAGTTCACACTGCCCTATGCGAGCTGCTGGGGGTGTCAATGAAATGTTAATGACACCCCCATAGCAGCTCGCATATCGCAGTGCGATCTGCAAACTCGGACAGGAATCGGATCGCATGGTGAGAACACCCATGCGATCCGATTCTGCTGCGGAGCGAAAAAAAGGGTCCTGTCCGATTTTGGGCCGAATGCGATGCGAATTCAGCCATACTATCTGTATGGCTGAATTTGCATCGCACAGAGATCGCATATGATTTGAACTGCAGTGCGGTGCGAATCATATGCGATCTCCCGCACCGCAGCAGTGTGAACCCAGCCTAAGGGTACACAAGAAAAAGGGTAGAGCAGGGGTCACACAGGAGGAGAATGTAACAGTGTATAGTAGAGACGCACGATTAATCGTCAAGAATCGCTGTCGCAATTTTTTGTTCCCCATTGCGATCTGACAAAAGTGTTTCACAATTCTTGCTATGCAAAGACTTCTCTCTGCTCTCCTGAAGCCACAGCCATCAAAAGAAAGGAAGGAAAAAAGAGGGCAGTCTGCCAAGAATCACAACATTCTTTATTAGTTGAACTCAAGTTTAAACATTGTAACAATTTGTCAATGGAATAGACTTTGTGTGTAAGTGAAAAAAGTTTAACCACTTAAATACTAAACCTTTCTCTGACATTTGTTGGTTTCAAGTTAAAATCTTTTTTTTTTTTTTTGCTAGAAAATTACTTAGAACCCCCCAAAAATGATATATATATTTTTTAGTAGACACCATAGAGAATAAAATGGTGGTTGTTGCAATCATTTATGTCACACTATATTTGTGCAGCAGTCTTTCAAATGCAATTTTTGGGGAAAAAATAACTTTAAGGAATAAAAAAAACCCAGTAAAGTTAGTTCCTTGTAGAGTGGGTTAACAGGCATGGTGGGTGTAATGCAAGATGAAATGATGGGCACCAGTCACTTTTTGAATGCGAACAAGAGATTTATTGTCTCTTAACAAGAACTGTGGGAGAGCGGGTTAAGGCCAGGACACCCTTAGGTAGATGCAATGGTAATTGGCAGACTCCGAGACACTATAGGTAGACAGCTATACAGGGAAAGGCCTCCAGTCGGATGCCACATCTGTATAGGTAAGACCGCTGTCTCCTATGGCAATTGAACTTGTTATGCCTCGTACACAAGATCGGATTGTTGGCTAACAAAACCGTGGAATTTTGTCCGTAGGGTGTTGGCCCAAACTTATCTTGCATACACACGGCCACACAATTGTTGGCCAACAATTACAAACCTAGTGACGTACTAGACGTACTACGTGGTTTTTCAGCTCTTTGGGCTCCTTCTGCTAATTTTGTGTTAGTAGAAGTTTGGTGAGCGTTGATTTGCACTTTTCTTTTTGCGTTTTTCATTTCGTGCTTTTCAATTCGCGCTTTTCATTTCCTGCTTTTCAGTTCGTTTCTGAATGGCCGTTTGTCAACCGGACATGTTGCGAATGTCTGGCTGCCATTGACATTTTAACAGTAATTAATGCAATTTTATAGCATTGACCGCTGTATTAATGCCAATGGTCCCAAAAATGTGTCAAAATTGTCCGATGTGTCCGCCATAATGTCGCAGTCACGATAAAAATCGCTGATCGCCGACATTACTAGTAAAAAAAAAATATTAATAAAAATGCCATAAAACTATCCCCTATTTTGTAGACGCTATAACTTTTGCGCAAACCAATAAATAAACGCTTATTGCAATTTTTCTTACCAAAATAATGTAGAAGAATACGTATCGGCCTAAACTGAGGAAAAAAATACTTTTTTTTATATATTTTTGGGGGATATTTATTATAGCAAAAAGTAAAAAAATAATGCGTTTTTTTTTTCAAAATTGTCGCTATTTTTTCTTTTATAGCGCAAAAAATAAAAACTGCAGGGGTGATCAAATACCACCAAAAGAATGCTCCATTTGTGGGAAAAAGAGGATGTCAATTTTGTTTGGGAGCCACATCACATGACCGCACAATTGTCAGTTAAAGCGACGCAGTGCCGAATCGCAAAAAGTACTCTGGTCAGGAAGGGGGTAAATCCTTCCGGTGCTGAAGTGGTTAAAGAAGAAGAGAATTGTGCACTGCATTTGGAGATTTCATAATTTGCCACATCACGAATGTTAATTTTCCATTACAAATGCTAGTTTACAAGACCAACCGCTTCTGTTTCCGAGCTTGCGTGTTTGTACTTTTGACTTTTGTCTGACGGACTTGTGTACACACGCTCGGAAAATCTGACAACACACATTTGTCCGCGGAAAATTTGAGAACCTACTAGCCAACATTTGTTGGCGGAAAGTCGGACAACAATGGTCCGATGGAGCATACACATGGTCGGATTTACCGCCTGTCATCTAACATTTCCCGTCGGGATCGTGTGTACGGGGCTTAACAGTCACTAAAGGTAGAGCGGGACATAACTCTCGTACATAACTGTTGGTAACACAGAATAGTTCTTCTCTTATCCCACTGTATCCCACTGTAGGTCCTCAGTCACTGAGCTCCCAGTCTCTCTCCAGATCCCAGTCGTCACCGGATCTCCTGAGCTTCTCCATAGCTAACCTGCTGTATACTCTTCAAGCGTCACCCCGCGAACCCGCTGGGTCCCTGGCTTGGCACTCACTGAAGCTTTCCCACTTCTTCACCATCCCTGGCTGGTGAGAAGACTGCTCTGGTACTTTCTCAAGCTTACTCACAGTAGTCTCCGGTAATAAAGTGGATGGTCCCTTAGTGCTGACTGCTTCCCATTTACCTCTGACCACAACTGGTTCCCCGTCTGGCTGAACCTTCGCAACTCGGTTGGACCCCAATCCTGCAGCCAGGGGGGGGGGGGGTGACATAACACACATCCAACTAGACAGTCATCCAGGTGGCGCAGAACCCCGATCACCTGACTCCACCCAAATAAATAGGCTCTCCCAGCAGGCCAAGGGACTAGAGAAACCCCTGGCAATTGCCTGAGATGCCCATCCATTCATAATCTGACTTTGCTAAACCCCTGTCAATCTAATGTCACCAGCCACAGTGCCCCCTAGTGACAGAAGAAAAAAGGTGCAGCAATTCCAGAATTAGAGAGGAATCAGTGGATCTTCTAACGATTAGCCAGGACAATTTCTACCTGGCAAACTAAATTTGTTAGCAACCCTGCCTGAACACCAGGGTGCTACTCTTATTTCTTCATTGGATTTACTTTCTTATCTGACATATAACCATGTACGCTCTTGGCCCTGAATAGCAAGGATCCTAGGCAACTTATGCTGCCTGTGTTAGGTGTCTGAAGGCTTATAGGTGAACAGCCGCCAATAAAATACATGGGATTTTAAAAGCTGAGCATTTTGGAGCTTCGAGCTGCAAAACACTCAGGCGTGAATGAAACTTTA
Organism: Lithobates sylvaticus; assembly: GCA_028564925.1. Classification (NCBI taxonomy): domain Eukaryota; kingdom Metazoa; phylum Chordata; class Amphibia; order Anura; family Ranidae; genus Lithobates; species Lithobates sylvaticus. Next base: position 692,718,410 of record CM053026.1, on the reverse strand, counting down.
GAAATCCAGATAAAAACATAAACAGTATCATTCAATGGTTTGAAATCAGATTCAGCAAGACCAGACAGAGATGTGCGAGAACGAGTCATAAGTTAGGACAAGCACAACACTCCAAAATATGCCAAATAAAAAGCCACCCTATACAGAAAGGATTCGTAAGGACAGACATAAAGTGTCTGTAATACTAATTGAATCCTCCAATAGCATAAAGGAAATAGCTTGCAATAGCACAATAAAACAGTTACAAAACTGCCAAAGCCATTTCAAAATTGTTTAAAAATTGATAAACTAAACAAAAAAGGAAAGGACTGCAATTTGAGAAAAAAAGGAAATGGCACAAAAAATGTATACAGGCCAGCATAAAGATAACTTTACAGAATTAATGGACAAATAAATGCTAAATACAATTCAGAATTAGAAAAAAAGAGACGGATTGCAAGAACTAGCATAACTGCACCATTTCAACCATGCTGAGCAATAACCCATCCTAGGTTGCCTTGGAAACCTATTGTTCAGCCATAGGTGAAATCAGGTTCCAATAAGTTGCCAGCGAAACTTTGGGCATTTTGTCCCCGTAGTATCTTTGGCAGACACCAATTACTTAATAAGAGGGAATTACTGATGTGATTAAAGCACCTGTCACTAAATTGAATTTACCTTGCAAATAACTATCTTTCAACCAAATGTTAAACTTTAACCAGCATAACACCTGGGGAAGAATTAATAAAAAGTGTTTGAGACAAGTTCTTTCTCAACTGGCAACCAATCACCTTCTCTTTTATTTTTTTCAGGAAACTGAGAATGAAAATGTAAAAAGCTGATTGGCTGTGCTCCAGTTAAGACAAAGTTTTTATTAATTCCCTCCATGTGTCTAAGCAGACTAATTACTTCTGGGGATTTTCAAGAAAGTCAATTACTTGCATATAATATGACTTTGTTCATTATTAAAGAACTGTCCCCAAATACCAATAGAAGAAACCATCAGGAATAATTCCTGTGTAGAGCAACCAAAGACAGTATTTTTAGTAGCTCCACAAGGAATTCCCAGAAGCAAGCCACACTTTCGCACACCACTTTCCATGGCAGAATGTGCCGGAACCCATATAGCCTGCAGCGTTAGAAAACAATTGCAAAGAATCATCTGAAACAAATTCTTCTTGTCAAACAGAGCCACCATTCACACCAACGGATCATCTCAAACTATCCTGTAAATAGCAATGTGCAAAAAAGGAAAATTTATTATCAGATACTTACCGTAATTTTCCTTTCCTGATGGACTCCATGGCAGCCTACGTGTGGGTTAACCCCGCCTCCTCTCCAATGCTATAGGACCCCTTTCAAATAAAAGAGCACTCACCCCATGATGCTACGTTCCGTAACTAGTCTACTCAATAACCAAATGGGTGGGAACTCCGTCTGCCATGGAGTCCATCAGGAAAGGAAAATTATGGTAAGTATCTGATAATAAATTTTCCTTTTTCCTGACAGACTCCATGGCAGCCTACGTGTGGGAAATAACTAGCCAAGCCACACGGGAGGGTATGCTTAAACAACAGAAAATTTATTTTGTCCTATCCACCGATAGGATTTTACGACCAAAATCAACAGAAGACAATGAGGCAGGCTCTATACAGTAGTGAGACATGAAAGTATTAATAGAGGCCCAAGAGGCCGCTTTGCAAATGATATCTGGAGCCACATGCTGCGCCGCTGCCCAAGATGCTGCCATTCCGCGAGTAGAGTGAGCTGTCACCGCCTCTGGGGGAGCCAAGCCCTTAGCCCTGTAAGCTTGTTGGATGACCTGTACAATCCAAGACGCAATTGTCCTAGTCGAGGCCTTCTTCCCTTTATTAGTACCAGAGTGGAGAACAAAAAGGTGATCGGTACGTCTAAAAGAAGAAGTCATGTTAAGATAGACCTTCAGGACCTCACCTACATCCAGTGGGTGCATCTCGGAAGAATCCGGAGATCGGAATGTGGGCAACACAATCTCTTGATTATCATGGAATACCGATGTTACCTTTGGGTTTGCACCCAGCATCGGGATGAGCACAACTCGGTCCGGGAAGAACGTCAAGAAGGGTTCTTTATGCCCTAATGATCCAATCTCTGAAACCCTTTTAGCTGAGGTGATGGCTATCATGAAAGCTACCTTTGCCGAAAAGTCCTTCAGAGAAGGTGGGGAAGACCCCGCGGTACTGAGACCGGATAAATAGTCCAGCACAAGTGGTAGGTCCCATTTGGGGAATCGTGGTCTCCTCTGAGGTTTGAGTCTTGACGCCCCCCTGAAGAATTGCCGAATTAAAGGGTGAACTGCCCAGGATGTTCCTGAAAAGGCTGACAAAGCCGAGATTTGGACTCTGAGAGAGCTGATGGATAGCTGCAAGTCTAAGCCTGTTTGTAGGAAGGCAAGAATGTCTTGAATCTCCGGCTTTCTGAAGGATCTGCCCACGGAGGAAGAGAATGCCACAAATTTAGCCCATATCCTACTGTAAACCTTATTTGTGCTTGTCCTTCTCGAACTCATCAGAGTAGAGATCACTTTAGAGGAGCATCCGAATGATTCCAGCCTTTCCCTCTCAAGAACCAGACCATTAGTTTCAGCTGTGCCGGACAAGGGTGAAGGACTACCCCTTGAGAAAGAAGGTCTGGTCTGAGAGGAAGAGGTACCGGCTCTTGAAAACTGAGTTGGATCAGAAGTGGGAACCAAGGCCTGTTTGGCCAAAATGGAGCTATTGTTGCTATTTCCACTTCCTCCGACTGAAGCCTGCGCAGAAATCTGAGTAGCACCGGGAGTGGGGGAAAAGCATATGCCTTCTTGAAACTCCACAGATCCGTCAAGGCATCTATCCCGAACGCTTGGCTGCACCGACCCCGAGTGTAGAACCTTTCCACTTTGAAGTTGCAGGGAGATGCGAAGAGATCCACTTCTGGAATAAACCCCCTTGACAGGATCCACTCGAATGTCTTCGCATGCAGTGACCACTCGTTGTTGTCTAATTGGTTGCGAGAAAGAAAGTCCGCCTGGGAATTCTGGACCCCGGGAACAAATACTGCCGAAATGCCTACCAAGTTCTTCTGTGCCCAGGAAAGGATGGGTTCTACTTCCTGAAGGAGAGTGGAGCTCCGTGGCCTCCCTGTCTCTTGACGTAGGATACCGCCATGGTATTGTCCATTCTCAACAATACCGACTTCCCCTTCAGGAGGTGAGAGAAGGACTGGAGAGCACACCAGGCTGCTCGAAGCTCCAGCACGTTCGACCCCGGGACAACTAGCTGAGTGGCCCATTTGCCCTGGGCAAGGGCTGACCCACATAGGGCCCCCCAGCCTGTACCGCTGGCATCGGTCGTGACTGTGACCCATGATACGGGAGCGATAGAGTGGCAATTCAGTAGGTTTTTGCGAAGAAGCCACCAGAAGAGGCTGTTCCTCATAGACGTGGATATCCTGATTACCTGATTCTTGTCGCCTGATTTCCATTGACGGAGAAACCCAGACTGGAAGGGTCGTAACCTCCATAGAGCCCACTTGACCATCTGAGTCGTAGAGACCATTGTCCCTATGATTTCTAGGCACTGAGAGGCCTTCAAATGTGAAGCGTGTAGAGCCCGTGAGATCCTCCGTTGAATCACTGGGATCTTCTCTAATGGGAGAGAGATGGTACTTCTCACTGTATCGAACTGGGCCCCTAGATATATCAGATGCTGAGATGGGACCAGATGGCTTTTTTCTATGTTCAGGAGCCATCCGAAGCTGGACAATATGGAAGTCACCTGTTCCCTGTGGAGCAATAACTGCTCTCTGTCCTGGGACAACACTAAGAGGTCGTCTAAGTAGTGGTAGAGACGTATGCCTTTTAGCCTGACCAGGGCCACTACCGCCAGCAGTACCTTTGAGAAAACTCGGGGTGACGTAGTCAGTCCAAATGGGAGGCAAATGAATTGTAGATGTTCTACCCCGATTTCGAACCTTAGAAATTTGAAAAACTCTTTCTCTATTGGAACGTGAAAATAGGCGTCCTTTAAATCGATAGAGATCATCCAATCCCCGGGTTGGACGGCTTGTTGGATGGTTGATAACGTCTCCATTTTGAACTTTCCGTGCTTTATGAACCTGTTGAGGTAGGTTAGATCGATGACTGGGCGCCAAGCGCCATTTTTCTTCTGAACTAGGAATAATGGGGAGTATACCCCTTGAAACCATTCGCCTCTTGGGACATGCACTACTGCCCCTTGAACTTTTAGTATGTCCACATAAGACATTAGTATCTGCTTCTTCTCTTCCAGGGAAGGGAGCAGAGTGGATATAAACCTGGGGGGAGGGATACTTGAAAAGGCCCATCTGTGGCCTTAAGACACTGTCTTGATTACCCAGTGATCTGAGATCGAGGCCACCCAGACGTGCCGGAAAAGGAGCAGACGTGCCCCTACCCGACCCGCCTGGGCGGGCACAATCTCAACAGGACTTCGCCGGGCCCCGGCCCTCAGACGTCTGGCTCTTGCTGGTTTTACGGAAAGAAGTCTGGCCTCTACTCCAGTTTCTCCTGAAGTCGCGACCTGGTCTATATGAGCGCGCTTCCCTTGAGCGCTCCTGGCTGCGTCTTCGATACTGAAATTTCTTTCTTTCCGACAGACGTCTATCCTGAGGAAGGAAACCCGACTTACCACCTGTGGCACGGGATATGGCATCATCAAGTTTGTTTCCGAACAGGGAAGACCCCTCAAAGGGAATCCTGCACCAAGACTGCTTGGAAACTGGATCCGCAAGCCAAGGACGCAGCCACAGGGCCCGCCTGGCCGTAACTGATGATAGCATAATCTGCGCCAACAGACGAATCAGATCAATGGATGCCTCCCCCAGGAAGACCGCTGCCAATTTTAGTTCTGCCGCCACCAAGCTTCTGGCTAGCTCTTCAGATACCCCTCTCAGAAAGGAATCTACGTTCTCCGTCCAGGCCTCCATGGCCTTGGACATGGCTGCTAAGGCAAGGGCAGGTTTGCAGGCTAAGCCCGCTAGCCCATAGATCCTCTTGACATCCTGGTCTATCTTCCTTTCCAGACCATCTTTGAAGGACACAGCGTCTTCAAGAGGAAGGGTGACATGCTTGGCTAAGCGCATTAAAGCCGCATCCACCGAAGGGGCATTCTCCAGGTGTTTCACCTCGTCTGTTTTAAAAGGATACAGCCTGGCCGTTTTGTTTAACATTGAAGACTTCTTATCTACTTTACACCATTCTTCATCAATGATGTCCTTTAGTTCCGTCAGGAGCGGAAAACTTGCTCGCTCCTTCCCCAACTGTTTAAAGAATTTTTTCTGCTTTGCTGGAGAGGGAGATGGTTCTTCCCAATTAAGGGCCTCTTTGATCGCTTTGATTAAAGGCGAAACTAGGGAGAAGTCAAAACCGACACTCTCTTCCTCACCATCAATTTCATCCTCTGAAGAGTCAGGCGAAGAGGCGTAAGGCTGCGAAGGGCCTGCCGTCTCGTGTATCTCAGCAGCGGGAGAGCCGGAACGAGTGGATTGGCTCCGAGTGTGAGGTGCTTCTACCTCCTTCATAGACTGCTGCACCACGCGCCTTACTAGAGACTCCAAGCTCTGGCTTTCTGTCTCCTTTTCCCCGACCGCTTGGGCATAGCACTGGTCACACAAAGATTTGCCCTCCGGGACTCGTGTCCCACATCCCCAGCAGGCTCTATGATTAGAGCGGCTGTCCTGGCGGTGGGAGCGGTGTCTTGAGGAGGAATTATAGCGTCTCCTCTGGTGGTGTATATCTGATGGGGATTCACGTCTTGATCTTGACGATGAATGATGCTGTGGTCTGGCAAGGTCTCTACTGGAAGGGCTGAAAGAAAACGGGAGGGGAAACGCATCATGCATCAAAAGAGCGTATAAAAAAAAAAAAGGTATCTGTAATACACCTTAACCCCTCCCCTCTACGGCACATACCTTGTGCGTGAGGGCTGGCCACTTAAAGGCGGTGACTTGTCCATACTGATTGGACGTAAGAATGACCGGCAGGTGGTCTACGGAAGAAAATTAGTAGACCTAATAAAACTTCTGAGCATAAAATAAATATTTCCTACCAGCACAGGATTTTCCTATATATATATACATATATATATACCAATACATATATATACACATACCCCGACATATGCACCCATATACATATATACATTTATTATCTCCCTTTTCTTTTTTTTTTTTAAAGCATTTAAATATAGTATTTTGCATAGTCTCACTCACCCTGGCAAATGGGGATACAGGCTAACCGAAATCTGCTCTGCTGCTCTGTTTCTGCTCACTGACAGGCATTCCCATCTGACAGAAGCAAGAGCAGCTTTTTAAAAGTCCCGCCTGTGACGTCATCCGCCTTCGCCCCTGCGCATTAGGGGCAATCCACACGGTGCATGCGCAGCCGCCGGAAAACGACCAGACAGCGCATGCACGAGCCAAGCCTCGTTCTGGGAAAGGCTACAGCGCATGCGCGAGCATCGGGACCGGCCGCGACCCGGAAGCCACGGCGAGCTGGAACGCAGAAGCGCTCCAGCCGCCATGAGGGAAACGCTCTGCATGACAGGGAAATACACACACAACACATACAACTAAGAGGCGACTGCCATGGAGAAAATATATAAGGAAATCCGACCTTTGCCAGCCATCGAGCGTCCCAGGTCCAATCTTTCGACCGTCAGGCATCCAGAGGCAACCACCCCACACCACTAGGGTACCTCTTAAGCTACTTGCCCGCCCATGGCTGGGAACTTGAGCTGCACCGCAAGGTATGCCGACATTTTCTCACGTCCACCGACCTGACGCCCGTAGAATATAAATATGGTCCATTGGAGGAGGACAAAAAAGGAACGTAGCATCATGGGGTGAGTGCTCTTTTATTTGAAAGGGGTCCTATAGCATTGGAGAGGAGGCGGGGTTAACCCACACGTAGGCTGCCATGGAGTCTGTCAGGAAAACAGAAATTCCCTACCAAGAGTGAAAGCATACAAGAGTCTGGAAAAAATCCGACCTATCAGCACAACTCGGTAGTTAAAATCAAATTACCTCAGCAATGACTTCAAATATTTTACCACAGCCTACTTCTTTCTCAACAAGCATACAGTGCCTTGCAAAAGTCCCCCCCCCCCCCCCATTGGCTTTTTACCTATTTCGTTACATTACAACCTTTAGTTCAATGTTTTTTTAATCTGAATTATATGTGATGGATCAGAACACAATAGTCTAAGTCGGTGAAGTAAAATTAGAAAAATATATACATAAAACAATTTCTCAGAAATAAAAAAAAAAAACTGATAATTGGCATGTGCGTATGTATTCACCCCCTTTGTTATGAAGCTCATAACAAGCTCTGGTGCAACCAATTACCTTCAGAAGTCACATAATTAGTGAAATGATGTCCTCCTGTGTGCAATCTAAGTGTCACACGATCTGTCATTACATATACACACCTTTCTGAAAGACCCCAGAGGCTGCAACACCTAAGCAGAAGGCACCACTAACCAAACACTGCCATGAAGACCAAGGAACTCTCCAAACAAGTAAGGGACAATGTGGAAGGTGCTCTGGTCTGATGAGACTAAAATTTAACTTTTTGGCCATCAAAGAAAATGCTATGTCTGGCGCAAACCCAACACATCACATCACCCAAAGAACACCATCCCCAACATGATGAAACATGGTGGTGGCAGCATCATGCTGTGGGGATGTTTTTCAGCAGTCGGGACTGGGAAACTGGTCAGAGTTGAGGGAAAGATGGATGCCACTAAATACAGGGATATTCTTGAGCAAAACCTGTTCCACTCTGTGTGATTTGAGGCTAGGACGGAGGTTCACCTTCCAGCAGGACAATGACCCCAAACACACTGCTAAAGCAACACTTGAGTGGTTTAAGGGGAAACATGTAAATGTGTTGGAATGGCCTAGTCAAAGCCCAGACCTCAATCCAATAGAAAATCTGTGGTCAGACTTAAAGATTGCTGTTCACAAGCGTAAACCATCCAACTTGAAGGAGCTAGAGCAGTTTTGCAAGGAGGAATGGACAAAAATCCCATTGGTAAGATGTGGCAACCTCATAGAGACTTCTCCAAAGCGACTTGGAGCTGGGATAGCCACAAAAGGTGGCTCTACAAAGTATTGACTTTTCAATGTTGTGGGCATGTTCTGTAAATTAAATGATGCAAATTCTCAAACAATCCCTGTTAATTCCAGGTTATGAGGCAACAAAACACGAAAAATGCCAAGGGGAGTGAATACTTTTGCAAGGCACTGTATGTGTTTTGGGAGGAACTATCTTGTTCCCTGAAAGCCTGAACTCCATGGTTACCATATTAATAGCATACTTTCCAACTTTTGAACTTGACAAAGAAGGATCATTTGTAAAAGAATGTAGTGCTAGCCCTACAGAAGCCGCTTGGTAGATTGGGTTGCCTGTTCTTCTATGACTCTTCTTCCTCAACTTTATGAATGACCTTGATTATGCTGACAGACCAGGTTACGCAATGAATACTGCACTGCTACAGGGAGCATAAATATAGGTTACCTGCACACAACTAAGGTTCCGTTTCAAATAGCAAACATCAGACTGGTTAGTGGTAAATGAACCCAATATATTGTAATGGTTTGCCGTAAATAGTAGCATGCGCAGAAATAAGTAGGTAAGTAGAGGATTAGGTCAATCACAGTTCACTAGAAAATATGTTCACTAGGCTATAGCAGTATAGCATGGAGTTCTATGCAGCTAAATTAGAGTAAACCAGCAAATCCACACAATCAGCAATAAGAACTCACATTATAAAACAGTAACAATAATCAATACTGTGATAACTCCTCTGTAAACAGCAGTCTATATCAGTGCTGTATTTTGGCCTAGACCAGCAAGGCCCAGGCCTAGGGTGGCACTTTGCAGGGGGCAGCAAAAAAGCCACCCCCACCTCCACCTGAGACTCTATTGGTCATTGGTTGCTAGAGCCACCTGGCGTCAAGCAACCAGTGATGTCACGGCTGTGACTCCCTGGCCCTGCCCATAATTCAAAGTGGAGAAGGATTTAACTTCCTCCTCCTCCGCACCTAGTGCTCAGGAGGCTCAAAGAGTGCAGGACAGCGGAGAAAAATTTGCAAATCCGGTTCCGACAGCAGCCGCTGCTCAGCTGGCATCTTCACACAGTGAGCGGGCGGCTGGCCATGCATCACAAACACCTACCCACAGACAGGGGGCACAGGAGGGACTGCATGCAGGGCTAGGGGTTCTCCGACCCCACTTTCTCTCCCAACCCCCCTCTCTCTCTCCCAACCCCCCTCTCTCTCTCCCACCCCCCTCTCTCTCCCACCCCTCCCTCTCAACCCCCCTCTCTCTCTGTCTCTCTCCCACCACTCCCTCTCATCCCCTCTCTCTCCCACCCCCTATCTCTCTGTCCCACCCCCTCTCTCTCTCCCACCCCCTCCCTCTCACACCCTCTCTCTCTCTCTCCACCCCTCTCTCTCTGTCCCTCTCTCTGTCCCACCCACCCCCTCTCTCTCTCCCACCCCCTTTCTCTGTCCCTCCCCCTCTCTCTCATACCCTTTCTCTCCCTCCCACCCTCTCTCACCCCCCTCTCTCGGTCCCATCCCTCTATCTTTCTTCAACCCCTCTCTGTCTATATCCCACCCCTCTCTCTCCCACACCCTCTCTCTCACCCTCACTGACCCTCTCTATCCCCCTCACCCACCCCTCTCTTTCTCCCACCCCATCTCTCTCTCCCTCTCGTGAGATTTCAGGGGTTCATGATGGGACTTGTAGTCCTTCAATTTTGGAGGGAGTAACATCCAATTTTAGTCTTGCCTAGGGCAGCACAAAACCAAAATACACCACTGGGCTATATCCACTTTAGAGTTCACTCTATATAAGTGGCAACAATGAAATTTAAGACTCCCCAAAGAAGTACCTCTTACTATGGACAATAGGCAAAGTTCCTGTGAAGCAGTTATCTGAGTAAACAGTCTTTGGTCCTAGTTTTTCAGCCAGTTAGAGCTGGGGCCCAGTCTTGCACATGAGTACAGTTCCAGTAAAGTCTGCATGCAATAAATAATGCTGCTATTTAGATGGCCAGTCCCTATATGCTCAGTCTCTGGTTACAGGTTATTGGCAGCAGTGTCCTCTCATCAGTCTCAGCGATACAGCAACTGGGGTTCCGCTGAACAGATGTCAGCTCACTTCTGGATCTGCTTGGAGTGACTCGGGTTGGTGCACATAGAAGTAGTGATGTGCACACCTCGGTCTCCTTGCTAAGAGGAAATCTGTATTCAGCCTGTGAAAATACAGCTTTCTCGCTCTCTCTCTTTATACTCACCTGCATTGATAGTTTTAGTCCAGTAGCCTATAGACAGCTATAGTAAAGTTTATTTCTCAAACTTCATCTCCTATGATTCAATGTTGCCAACCATCGAGTCTCTTGAGCTCCTTCTGCTTGTCAGCTCCCCCTGACAGATGGTAGTGAGGTAGTGTTAACCAATTTAGCTAAAGTCTATTGGGAGCACAAAAATCACAGCAGCACAGTGTCCTCAATCTTTTTCTGTCCTTGTAGCTAATCACCTGGCTACAGGGGGTAGAATGCATAGCATGCCAAGTTGAAAAGTGGGTTTGTCTGCTGGAAAGTGAGTGTGACCATATGGGTAGCTTTTAGATATACTGACAAACCCAAAAGCTCTTGCTGGTAATACAGTGAAAACACCAAACTCCAACACATTTAGAAAACATAATTTGACACTAACCATTCTGCTGAGTACTGCACAGTGTTACCAACCATCAGTATTTTTATTGGCAGCCAGTAAATGCCAGTACTAAGAAAAAATTTGCCAGTAAAAAATATGTCTGTAAAGCTTGGCTCAGAACCAGTCTGGAGTTCCAGTCTGGAGCCAGCTGAGACCATTTGAGTGCGGCGGTGAGAGTGGGCGGGAGTCTGGCGGAGGCGGTGCCTGAGCATGTTATGTGAGGTCATGGTGCAGGGAGCTGAGCGGAGCCTCATGTGCAGGTCTGCGGGGCTGTCAGTGTTGTTTGGATTGGAGTGAAGGCTCCACCTGACGTGGAGAGAGACTGTCACTGTGACTCAGGAGGCAACATGTTGTGTCGATGATCTGTGCTGCTGCACACTGCTGTCAGAGTCACTGTGAGAGTCCGTTTTATGTGTGTGCCTGTCCATTCTAATTTCCTGCCCTCCTGAGTCCTGTTCTGGAGCTACTATATTGAAAATAAAATAAGAAATATGTTTATTACCTTAGAATCTTCCTTAAATCACATGGCTAATTGCATATTGCACTTCTTTGTAGCCTAAATACTGAAATCTACATTTAAAACTGTAATTTTGTAACTTTTAGAAATGCCAGTAAAAACGTGGCTGTGCCACAAAATTTTGGGCGTTGTGTCAGTAAATTTCAATCTGGTAAGTTGGCAACACTGGTACTGCAACACCAGTTGAGCCTGCTCCTTCTATACACAGCACACTTACAGTATGCCATAGTGCTTTTACCCACAAAAGGTCCTTTAAAGGATAAATTCCCTTTTAGAACATGTTACATGTTCCAGCTCCTGCAGCTCTCCCACCTCACCCCCTCTCCCTGTGACATCTGGCGGGTGTTCATCTCACCACGCTGTTGCCATGTGGGGCTCCACCCACAGGGCTGTGTCATTCATTTACAGTTTCCTGTGAATGAATATCTACAAGGTTCACCAGCCGTTGCGGCTGATGGCTTGTAGTTCTCAATGAACTACCAGGGCGCTGGTGAGTACAATACACTAGAGTGTATTGTAAATGCAGTATCTATTGTGCAGGGGCCTGGAGTGCATAATGCACAGAGTGCAGGGGTCAGGAGTGCATGACACACAGAGTGCAGGGGTTGGGAGTAGTTATCGCACAATATTAGGGCTCAGAAGTGTGTAATGCACAGAATTCAGGGGGCAGGAGCACATGACACACACATATAACATGTTACAAACATCCGACTAACATACGACTCATACTTACAAATGAAAGGAGACAACAGGAAGCGAGAGGAAATCTACCCCAAGGAAGGGTAATTTACCTGTTCCAACTTACATACAAATTCAACTTAAGAACAAACCTACAGAACCCAATATTGTTTGTAACCCGAGGACTGCCTGTACCTTACATGGTTCTGATTGGAAGAATTTATTGTGTATATATCTTAAAAAATATAAATCCATTGCGCTTGAGCTATAAATCTAACAAATAGCAGCTAGCACAGTATTGCTGGGTACAATAGAAGTGATGATAAGAAAGGTGCAGTGCTTGGTTAATTAAAGTTCAAATAAATTAAATAAAAGTTAACGACGAGTCAAAGTGATGATCCTGAAGTATATACTGGTACGCTGAATAGAAGAGCCGTCACCAACACCCAATCATATTGACTCTTACCCTACACCCAAGATGTATGCACAGTGGGTAATCCGATAGTAATGCCAGCAATCCTCAACTGCAAATGGATCCACTCATCCAAGAGTATGCTGATTCTAATGACTAGATATGAATGTCAATTTCTACACTCCACCATCGACCGTCAGCCAGCAGGGAAGCAGTAACAAAGCGAAGGCTGAGTGTCTGCATTGGGTATTCTCCACTGGAAGCAGAGCTCGGGGAGTGTGTGCTGCGGGCAGTGCAGGGAGAAGGAGGGCAGGTGTGCGGGATTGGGGACATGTGACAGCTCGCAGCTTCTGTGGTGAGTTTTGACTTAGTCATACTCTGATCCTATGATTTGAGAACGATCCCTGGAAAGGTCTGATCTGCATCCATTAATCTGGGACCCCCGGAACTACAATAATAAGCCTGCTTTGACCCACCGAGTATAAGCTTGTGCATTCTGGTAAGCATTCTGTGCTGCTGGTGGTGGTTCTTGTTTGTCACATGCTGGATTGGACACTCATGGAATTATTTGTTTATTAGCCACTCATCATTTGGACTGCACTTTTACTTACTGGACACTTTATATCTTTGGAATTTATTTAGCTCATTTTGTTTTTTGGATTCACATTGTGTTATATAATATATGTCACTATATGTTATTTTTTGGTATACAGTGATTCACTTTGTCACATTTATATTTTGGTAGCGCTGCACTTGTTTCCTTTATATATATTTTCCTGTTACACCTTTTAGTGCCGGCAGCTACACCTGGTGATAGCGCGGTATATACATATATCACCCTCTAGCAGGACAACGACCCTAAGCATACAGCCAGAGCTACAATGGGATGGTTTAGATCAAAGCATATTCATGTGTTAGAATGGCCCAGTCCAAGTCCAGTCCTAAATCCAATAGAGAATCTGTGGCAAGGCTTGAAAATTTCTGTTCACAGACACTCTCCATCCAATCTGACAGAGCTTGAACCCTTTTGCAAGGAAGAATGGGCAAAATGTTCACTCTCTAGATGTGCAAAGGTGGTAGAGACATCCCCAAAAAGACTTGCAGCTGTACTTGCAGCAAAAGGTGGTTCTACAAAGTATTGACTTGAATACAAATGCACGCCACACATTTCAGATATTTATTTGTAAAATATTTGGAAAACCACTTATCATTTTCCTTCCACTTCACAATTATGTGCCATTTTGGGGTTGATTTACTAAAGGTAAATAGACTTTGCAGTTTCTCCAGAGCTTAGTAAATGAGGTAAGTGTATATATAAATGCAGCGCTAGAAAGAAAAGGTACTATTGTTATATAATTAGGTATAATGTCATATATAAGGTGTATGCAAAAAGAGGGAGGATGGTTTCCAGGTGTGACCTGATTCCAAACCTATATCTGTCTTTAAATTATATAAATAAGAAGCATAAAACCTTATGACATAAAATAAGATGAAAACCTAATTAAAACTGTATAAAATTATTATACAATAAAAACCATTGTGAATAAAACAAATGTAAGGTAAAAACATACGTGTGGTTAAAAGTAGTGGTCTAATACCAGGTGATTTGTTTACGTAGTGAATATATCGTGACAGATATACAAATACAAATATGAATAAATAATAGTGACAATATAAACTCAACAACGGTTGAGATAATTGGTGCTGAGTGAGGGAGCTATACACTTGAGTGCATAGTGGTGGAGTCCATAAAAATGGCTGGTGATCGGGTGGATGGCACTGTTCCAACAGGTGGCCCTGTTCAGTGTGCTAAGTGGAGTGATTGTTGTCTGATGGCTCACGAGCCTATAGGAATAAGGCTTACCAGATGTAATGGACTTGAAGGGGCATATGCCTCACAAGTCGTAAAAGCTTAATGTTAAGGGGCTGGCGGGTCCTTGCTCCACACGATGGCTCCAAGGCTTGTTCAGATGCCGCATGGATAAGTGGTCAGCAGGAAGGTGGACAGCGGATGGGGGATGGGCATCAATGGTCCGCGTATTTAAACGTATTAATAGATCATGATAAAAGAAAAGCTTGCATAGTATAATACCGTTTGGAAAGGTTTTTAATAGTGTAAAAACAGATTAAAAACACTCACATTTGGAAGGTTTAAAACAGGCCTGTTTGTAGATTTAAAGATGGCGTGGTGCTGTCGTTGTAGTCCACCCAGTAAATGAGGTAAAGCTTCACTTTGCCAATCACGTTCAAGAAAAACAAAAACACCACCTTTTTGTTTGCACATGATTGGATGATGGAAGTCAGCAGAGCTTCTGCTCATTTATTGAGATAAGGAGCAACTGTTCTTGCAGAGTGCAACTTCGCTTTACAAAGTGCACAGTCTATTTGCCTTTAGTAAATCCACCGCATTGTGTGGTTCTATCACATAAAATCCCAATAAGATACATTTACGATTATAGTTGTAACATGACAAAATGTGGAAAACTTCAAGGGGTACAAATACTTTTTCAAGGCACTGTAAATACCACTGCTACTTATATTAGGTGTCATTTTGATATAGTATGGAGCCCAGCAGGTTTTGGAACAATTTTCTCAATGTCTTAATTGAAATGAGTTGTTGCTGTATGTGTCCCAACTGCCCTCTGTTTCATATTCTAGTGACAGCTCAGAATTTTGAATGTTACCCCATTTCATTCCCAGTGACAATGGTCATGAAAGCAAATAGAGAGACCGAATTTCCAAATCAGGGGCACAGACAGCAGTGTTGGTCATCTTACTTTAAAAAAGTAATTAGTTAAGTTACAAATTACTTCTCCCAAAAAGTAATTGCGTTAGTAATTCAGTTACTATGGAAGAGCCCTGGGGCCATCATAAAAAAAAAAAATACAGAATTATGTTTGTGAATTTTTTTTTTTTACAGAATTCTGAGTTTGTAAGTCAGAATTCTGAGTTTGAAAGTCATAATTCTGCAATTAAAAGTCAGAATTCTGAGATTAAATGCCAGAATTCTGAGATTCAAAGTCAGAATTGTAAGTTTAAAAAAAAAAAAAATTTACAGAATTCTGAAATTAAAAGTCAGAATTCTGAAATTAAAAGTCAGAATTCTGAGATTCAAAGTCAGAATTCTGAGATTTAAAGTCAGAATTCTGAGATTAAAAGTCAGAATTCTGAGATTTAAAGTCAGAATTCTGAGATTAAAAGTCAGAATTCTGAGATTTAAAGTCAGAATTCTGAGTTTCAAAGTCAGAATTCTGAGATTTAAAGTCAGAATTCTGAGTTTCAAAGTCAGAATTCTGAGATTTAAAGTCAGAATTCTGAGATTAAAAGTCAGAATTCTGAGATTTAAAGTCAGAATTCTGAGTTTCAAAGTCAGAATTCTGAGATTTAAAGTCAGAATTCTGAGATTTAAAGTCAGAATTCTGAGATTAAAAGTCAGAATTCTGAGATTTAAAGTCAGAATTCTGAGTTTCAAAGTCAGAATTCTGAGATTTAAAGTCAGAATTCTGAGTTTCAAAGTCAGAATTCTGAGTTTCAAAGTCAGAATTCTGAGATGTAAAGTCAGAATTCTGAGATTAAAAGTCAGAATTCTGAGATTCAAAGTCAGAATTCTGAGAACATTTGAAAAGTAATTAATTACACAGCAAAGTAACTGTGACTTTTTTTTTATATATATATTATTATATATCGTGTAACCAAGGGACTGCTCTATTATCACTCTAACCAAGGGGAAGATCTGTTATAGCGTGTAAGCAAGGGGCGGGTCTATTATTATTATATCGTGTAAGGGGCGGATGGCTACAGTAGAGGGCAAATGTTAAATGAATGGGCAGAGCTCGATATATAACAATAATAATAAATGCGCCCCTTGGTTACAGTAATACTAGACCCGCCCCTTAGTTACACGATAGACGCCCCTTGTAGAGTAGCACGAGCATCGGGAGCGTGCAGCATCGCCTAGTAACAATTACATGTTAACTGCGCCTGCGCAGTGTAGAGTTCACTCAGAGCTGTTTAGGTTCAGCAATTTTCGTAAGCTCCGTAGTCCTTCATACTGCGCAAGCACTGCGCCTGGGGTCCTTATCCGGCAGGGGAACTTTTTCGGCAGGACACCGGAATTACACTACTGCCATCTAGTGGCGGTAGATGTAATTGCGGTTAACGCCGCCCAAGTAATGGAAACTGCGTTACCATAAGGGGAAGAGTAATCAGTTAGATTACTCGTTACCCTCTAAAGTAACTGCGTTAAGTAACTTCGTTTATTTTAACTCAGTTACATCACTGACAGACAGTAATAAAATCCTAACAGAGGTTAATCTTAAAAATATATTTTCCGGCTATAAGCCTGTACAGACTTCACCAGTTTCATGTTTGTTCTAGTTCAGTGACTTGCTATATACTGAAGTCAGGGTTAACATGATCTTTCCTCCCAGATTACTCAAAACCCAGCTCCAGACTCCCCTCCCCTTCATATTGCCCACCTGCAATTGGGCTTCAGGCTTCTTTGCCTTTTCTACAGCTGGTCCTCACGGATGAAGAGCGGCTCTGATATGATATAATTTATGAATGACGAGTGCTGTGGTAATGCCCATTTATTCATAATATGTTCTCAGTCTTCTAGGTTGAATGATGCTAGGTGTAATAGAAGTACTGCAGGGAATAGCTTCAGAATAGTCCTTTCACTGCTGCCACCATAAGAGTTATGGCAAAGCAGAACAGCTTGCAGCGTGCTGTGCCAGTAACACTTATGCCGCGTACACACGGTCGGAATTCTCGTCGGAAAAAGCTCTGATGGTTTTCCCGTCGGAATTCCGACGGAATTTCGCTCAAACTGTCTTGCCTACACACGGTCACACCAAATTCCGACGGTCAGTAACACAGCGGCATAAAATTACGTTCGACATCACTATAAAAGCTAAATTTAATGCTTCCGAGCATGCGTCGAATTGTTTCCGAGCATGCGTCGGAATTTTGCGTGTCGGAATTGCATTTACACGATCGGAAAATCCGATAGAAAGGTTTTCCGTCGGAAAAATTAAGAACAGGTTGAGGCAGGTTTCCGACCAACCCCCCAACAATTGGCATTTGTCAGAGGGTGGGCCAGGGGGATCAAGAGCCAGCCTACCCAGACGCCCTCAACACTGGTCCACTAGGTTTGGAAACTGCATGTGTTGACCCAATCTGTGAAAAAATGGGCATCCTGCCCAATCAAGCCTATTTTAATCCCTGATATTATCAACTTTGTTTCATTGAGTTTGTACTTATTTTATGCGATTTTGTTACTCTGATTGGCAATTTTTAATTCATGTATTTCTATTATGAACTGCATCTCTGTATGTCCATTGATTTGTTTGCACCCAGATTTTCTGATGATTATGACTACAATATATGTTCTTTCTTCAATTAGGACTACTACTAGGGGTCATTGACTTTCAATTAAATCCAAATCAGTTTACCTACTCGCACGTTTTTACTACCTTTATTTAAT